>JAESUZ010003716.1:0-59251 GCA_017311185.1 Proteles cristata cristata | reverse complement strand
ACCTGCAGAGGACGGCCCCCCCGTGACCTGCAGAGGACGGCCCCCCGGGAAGCAGGGAGGGAAGGGGCAGAGGGGACCGGGGGCTCCGCGCCCCACGCCCCGCCGGCGCGCCGCTGCCCCCTGCTGTCGGGAGCGCAGGGCGGGCCAGGCCAGACACAGCAGGTGCACCTGCGCCCCCCGCCCCCGGCGCCCTGGGGAGCCGGCAGTGCTGGGCCCTGACGCCGCGCCTTCCGGCCCGAAGACGGCGTGCACGGGCGCTTGCAGACGCCCAGCTCGCGTGTGTCCCCGGCGTCGGGGACGCTGCACGCTCCGCCGCACGCGTCCCGGGTTCGGGGGCCCCGGGGAAGCGCATCCGGACGGAGGGCTGGGGCGCAGGCGCCCCGCCGCCGCCCCCAACACGAACCTGGCCGGCCCGGGGCCCCGCCACCAGGGGGCGACAGAGACGGCGTCGTGGGGAGAACAGTCCCTGCACAAAGCCCAGGCTCCTGGGGTCCCGGCCCTGAGGCGCCTCTGCCCCTGGCCCCGCCCCCAGACGCTCCGCGAAACCTCCCCCTCCGGGGTCACCGGGGACAGAAGGGAGCAAACACCGGAAGCTCCCCGTACTTGGAAGGCCCTGCCTCGGAGCCTGCAAACCTAAAGAAAGCCCGAGATGCCCGGGTTCCAGCGGAGAGCAGACAGCCCCCCGCCCGCCCGCTGCCCAGCGCGAGCGGCCGCTGCGGGGTCCCCGCAGGCGACATCGGGGAGCACGGGGACCCCACAGGCGACATCGGGGAGCACGGGGTCCCCGCAGGCGACGTCGGGCCCCACGGGGTCCCCGCAGGCGACGTCCGGGAGCACGGGGACCCCAGGCTTGGCATGCATCGGGAGCACGGGGACCCCGCAGGGGCGACATCGGGAGCACGGGGTCCCCGGGCAGGCTATTATCGGGAGCACGGGGTCCCCGCAGGCGACATCGGGAGCACGGGGACCCCGCAGGCGACATCGGGGAGCACGGGGTCCCCGCAGGCGACATCGGGGAGCACGGGGACCCCGCAGGCGACATCGGGGAGCACGGGGTCCCCGCAGGCGACGTCCGTCCGGGGGACCCCGCGCTCCGCGCCGCTGCCGCTGCCGGGGAGAGCCGAGCCCTGGGTCCACCCCCGCCTCCTCAGGGCGCATGTGTGCCTCCGTGGGCTGAGCGCGCCCACCCGCACCCCGAGGGCAGAGAAGGGCCACGTGTTGCGTGCCCCCCCAGAAGTCCACGCGGCGATGGTGCGAGACGCCGTGTCCCCAGACTCCGAGCGCGCCCAGTTGGGGCGCCCTCCCCAGCAAGGAGGAGGAGGCCAGTTGAAGTTTTAAAAGCTAGTGAAACCTTGAAAGCTGAGACTTGAGCAAATAACCAAAACTGCCGAGAACGTTTGTCACCGGGGAGGGGGCACAGGTGTCGGCGCCGGGAGCCCCGGGCCTTTGCATGAGCTGCAGGCCCCTGCAGCCGCCCGGGCTGTCCCTGCCCGAACGGCCGCTGCTTCCTCAACAGACCCTGAGTTGCCTTTGCGGACCCTGGAGGGGGGCCGTGCAGACGCCTCTAGGGTTCCTGTGTCACTGCGCCTGTTCAACGTCTGTGGGTGGCTCAGGTTTTAAATGAGTAACTGGCAGAACATTCTAGGGAGCTTCATGGGAAGAAGGGATACATCCGATCCTTTTGATCCCATATCTCATGGGTTTTTCTACTATTTAGTGAGATTATGAAATTATCTACTATTCGGTACAACGTATCTAATATTTGAAATGTGAAATGATAAATTACCTAATATTTAGTTAAATTCTAAAACTGTGGATTGCTTTGACGCTTGGCTAAATTACAAAGTTGTATGAAATACAGAAGGCACCTTGGTGGGAACGAGCCACTGTTCTGTAATAATCAACACGGGGTCCCGGCAGACGTGGGTAGGAGCCCCCGGTGCTCGGTGCTCCCTGAGCCACGGACACGGGTCTGAGGGGTGCACGGTGTGCGCAGGTAACATGTGCTGCGCTGTTTTCCCGTGCCTTCCCTCCACCCCCCACTCCAGGGTCCTGTCGGGCATAATGCAAAGGGGGTCATTTTGCCCCGCAATTTCCCATGACCTTACACACAGCAAATGTTCAGGAAACGGCCGCTTGAATAAATAAGTAACGTTAATAACCCTGAACGATCTTACTCTTTAATGGACTAAACACCAGCTAGACAGAGACTCTCTTGGAAGGCTGGAAGGAAGTTTATTTATTCCCTGATGTGTCTCCCGGCCAGTGAGTCGCTGAGGATTCCAGAAATACGAGACTCGGACTTCCATTTAAAAAAAACACTTAGCCAAGGACTTTTCTGAATCAGATGGACAGAAATTCTAGAATAGCAGGCTCTGGCCGGCTCTGCATGGCAGCTGCACCCAGACTCCTGCTTCCCTGAGTTCCCGGTCGCCATGAAGCTGTACCTGGGAAGATACCTTCTACCGAGAACACAGTGTGTTTAATGTAGACCCTGTGTCTACACACGTTTATAATCGAGACGGTTTTCAAATATTTGAGAATTCAGTTGAACAAATAAAATCAAAGATTCAGAAAGACATTTAATGAACTTTAAGTTGTGCCCAATCATCATATAAATTATAGCCCCCGATATTTTTCAAATCGATGTGGGAATAAGGATGAGACGTTTTAATCCTAGGACTTTATTATTTATTGCTGTATAAATTCAGCGCCTCCCCTAACGTCAGGATGCAAACCCCAAGGTGATGCTTGTATTACGATGCTTAGGTAGGAAATGAGGGGATTTATTTTAATTGGTTGCCTTTTCATCAGAAAGGTGCCTGCGGGTGCCTGGAGGGGCTCAGTCGGTTAAGCATCCTCTTGATTTCGACTCAGGTCATGATCTCACAGTTCATGGGATTGAGCCCAGGGTATGGGCTCTGTGCTGACAGTGTGGACCCTGCTTGAGACTCTCTCTCTCTCTCTCTCTCCCCCTCCCTCCCTCTCTGCCCTTTCCCTGCTCATGCTCTCTCAAAATAAGTAAATAAACGTAAGAAATACCTATTATCTTGTGAAATTGGAGCATCTTAGTGTCAGGCTCCGTACTGGATCGTAACCAAGTTCAGGAAACGCCGCTCTGGGAGATGCCGGGTGCTGGGTCCCTGTTCCTCCTTCCCAGGGTTTGTGATACAACCTCGGGCCCGTGTGTGGCCCAGCCTGTGTGGCCCGAATACACACACCGGCCAGGAACACACAGGCGGCCTGTGCACACTGCCGGCCAACAGCCAGATGCCGTGGCCCGGACCCAGCGCTGGCCCGGGAAGGACAAGCGACCCAGCGGAGCAGTGAACGCCGTCGCTGCCGTGCGGGGAAGGCCGAGGAGGATGCCTCTCTGTGGGCCGGAGCCTCTGCCCCGCCTCTCCGTCCCTGCAAGAGGAAGACACCGCTGGGGAGCCCAGCAGGGCTGGGCCGCCGGGACCACCCAGCGCCCGCCCGCCGGGACCACCCGCGCTTCCCGCCGTGGGAGCAGGAGAAATAAGAACCAGCAGTGACAAGGCTTCACTGGTGTAAAGCTGGACGGAAGCACATCACCAGTCACACGTGTAGCCAAGTTCACACGTCA
Organism: Proteles cristata cristata; assembly: GCA_017311185.1. Taxonomy (NCBI): domain Eukaryota; kingdom Metazoa; phylum Chordata; class Mammalia; order Carnivora; family Hyaenidae; genus Proteles; species Proteles cristata. Next base: position 55,647 of record JAESUZ010003716.1, on the reverse strand, counting down.
GACCCCCCGGCACACACGCCAGACCCCCCGGCACACTGCCATAAGATAAAATCGTGAGGAAGATTCCAGGCTGTATCATGGAAGACAGCTCAAGTCTTGTCAAAATATTTTTAATATCTTTACGCATATAATTAGCTCACTTACTCTAAACACTTAAGTCTACAACCTAAGAAACAGAGCATGTGTGAGGTTTTCTTTTTCGAAATTCAGAAACGCTTTCAAATTTCAAACACTGTGTGATTTCAAGTCATTTTAAAAATGCCTACACGGGAGCTCTTGAGGGCTCAGTCAGTTAAGCATCTGACTTTGGCTCAAGTCATGATCTCACAGTTCATGGGTTTGAGCCCCGTGTCGGGCTCTGTGCCAACAGCTTGGAGCCTGGAGATGCTTTGGATTCTGTGTCTCCCTCTCTCTCTGCCCCTCCCCTGCTCATGCTGTCTCTCTCTTTCTCTCTGTGTCTCTCAAAAATAAACATTGAAAAAAATTTTAATGCCTACACTTCTCATTAATACCGATTTTTTTAATTCCACTGCTGAAATAGCTAACTGTAGTAGGTACAGATACAGAAATATAGAGATATGACATATAGAAGAAAAATATTACCATACACATACTAGATGTACATGAGACAGACAGACAGACAGACAGAATGTCCTGGAAAAGTAAGTCTCTTCAAAGAGGATATGTGTTTTGATAGTTGTTACGAAGAGCATTTATCACAAGGAAAACACGTACCCTGGACGACGATCTCAGACGTAAAGACGAGCAGGCTCTCAGTAGTTTTCTACTCCACTCACCCATACACAAGTCGGCCCAGACCAGCCTGTGTTTGGAGGAAAGTCCCCCCTCGCTGTCGCGTGAACTGGGAGAATGAGGTGAGGTATTTCTCTGATTTCCCAGGAGAAATCAGAAGCAACGGTGGGAGAGTAATTGCGTTCTAGAAATTACATTGAAGAAAACACTGAGGTTTCTTGGGCACCCCCAGTCCTGTACCCGGGGCGCCTGGCGGTTTCCACATAAAGTGCACTCAACGCCCCTCTGAGACGTTCCGTGGTGAGCCCGGCCTGTGACTCCCAGCGGTCACCTGGAGGGGGACAAGGATTATGTCACATGCCCAGCAGGTGCTCTTGAGAGAACAGACTTCCCGTCAGCAGGTGGGCTGCTCAGGGCTCCGCTGGTCCCCAGGGCGCGCCCAGCGGCACAAGCCACCTCTCCTACCGTCCTGACGCGTCCTCCGCTCCTGGAATTCACACACAGCCATGGAAAGCTCTCGGGGCTTTTCTCGGGCGGACTTGGCCGTTTACCATAATTGCCAAAGACGCTCCTTGGTATAGGATGGGTCCCCTATTTCAAACCTCTTGAGTAGTTCTCAGGTAACAAGGTGGGTTAACTGTCAGCTCCGTCAGGCTGCCCACAGCGGAGGCCAGACCGGCTGGGAGCAGAGCCCCTGCCGGCCTTCCCCGCGCGGGGCGTCCGGGTAACAGCTCCTCCCAGACTCAGGGCTGCCTCCCGGCATCCCACAGCCACCGAGAAAATAAAAAATAAAAAATGAAATGGAAATCTTGGCACCATCGTCATTCAAATTTGTTTTTGAGAAGAAAGAGAGTGAACAATTGCTGTTAAGGCAAATCAGGCCAATTTTATGGTGGGATCCACATGTGGTCAGTAAAGTCAGTCAAGTCGGGCCAGTGCCCGAAGCTACAAGGCCACGGGGAGGGGGCGGAGGTGGACAGGGATTACTTCCTGGAGAGTCATCTCCCAGTGGGCCACCGCCACGCGCCCTAGACCTCGTGCCCGTAGTGTTTTCCCATCACCCACTTCAAGTGTACGTGTCTACGGTGTTCAGTGCATTCACAGACACATGTCACAACCACCACGGTCCATTTGAGAGCATCTGTATCACCCCGAAAAGAAACCCCTTATTCCTTAGCTGTCACCCCTTCCTTTCCCGCTGCCCTTTGCCCGAGTCCTAGACAACATGGATCTCCTTTCTGTCCCTAGAGATTTGCCTACTGTGGACATTTGGTATCAGTGGAATCACACAGCATGCTATTTTGTGCTTGACTGCTTTCACCAAGCATGACGTTTTCAAGGTCCATTTTTGCCAAGGCAGGTGTCTGTGCTTCATTCCTTTTAACGGGAGGACAATATTCTATTGCATGGGGATAGCACATTTTGTTACCCATTTGTCCAACGGTGGACATTTGGGTTGTTTCCACCTTCTGGGTATCATGAACGATGCTGTTGTGAGCATTCATGTGCAAGTTCCTATGTGGACGTATGTTTTTATTCCTCTTGGGTAGACACCTAGGAGTGGAATTGCTGGATCAGATGGTACCAATGTCTCGGTGTTTAAAGAACTGCCAGGTAGCTTTCCAAAATGGCTTCAGCATTTGACATTTCCACCATTAATGTATGAGGGCTCCCACTCCACCACCTCCCTCCCACGCTCGTTAGCTGACTTTTTGATTCTAGTTGTTTGAGGGTACGAAGTAGTATGCACTGTGCTTTTGATTCCCATTTACACGATGACGAATACTGTTGAGAGTCTTTTCTTGTGTTTCTTGGACCTTTGTATGTTCCCTACAGAGAACACCTGTTCAGATATTTTGCCCATTTTTAAATTGGGTATTTGTCTTTTTTTAGGGAGAGAGAGAGTGCACGTGAGCAGAGGAGAGAAGAAGAGGGAGAGAGAGAGTCTTAAGCAGGCTCTATACTCAGCTTGGAGCCCAACACAGGGCTCAAACCCACAACCCTGGGATTATTAAACCCACAACCAAGAGTCAGATGCTTAACCAACTGAGCCTCCCCAACGTCTCTAACTTTTGTGTTTTATATTAAGACTTTTATAGTTTTTGCTCTTATACTTAGGTCTTTGATCCACTTTGAGGTAATTTTTATACATAGTGGGAGGTAGGAGTCCAGCTTAATTCTTTGCCAAGTGACTACCCTGTTATCCCAGCTCTGTCTGCTGAAAAAAAACTATTCTCTCTTCATTGAATGGTCTCATCATCTTTGTTAAACATCAGTGGACCATCTTAAAGATTTATTCATAGGTTGTCAATGATATTCCACTGGTCCAGCTGTCTATTGTAATGTCATTACTACAATGTCTTGATTACCATTGCCTTCTAGTAAGTTTTCAAATCAGGAAATGTGAATCCTCCTATTTTGTTCTTTTTTTATTTATTTCTTTTGAGAGAGAGAGAGAGCGCGCACAAGCAGGCTCTCCTCTGTCAGTGCGGATCCCGATGTAGGGCTCGAACTCACGAACCATGAGATAGATCATGACCTGAGCCGAAATCAAGAGTCGATATTTAACCGACTGTGCCACCCAGATGCCCCAATATAATTGATTTTTAAATGTTGATCTGTATCCTGCAACCTTGCTGACCTCATTTATCACTTCTAATAATTATTTAGTGGATTCCTTGGGATTTTCTGTATACGAATCATTGATTTTTATGATTTCCTGTGTCAAGTAAGCCTCTACTGTGTATACTGTTTGCCGGGCGCTGTGAGAAGTCCTCTACAAACATGAACTCGGTTAATCCTGCAACAGACCCCGAGGCAGAGGTCATTTCCGGCCTCCCTTCACAGGTGAGGAAGCTGTCGTCTGTCCATCTGCGACGGGGCCCAGGACCCTGAAGTTCATCTCCAGCCCGTTCTCCCCGCCCCTGAGCTCACCCGGCAGACTTCCCGCAGCCTCTGCGTCTGGGGTTTTCCGCCTTCTCCACCTTCCTGCCTCTCTCGGTGGAGCGTCGACCTCTGGCCCTGCGGGATTTGTGCTCGTCCGGGAGGGAGTTACTGGGCACTACAGCGTCCCCGGGTCCGCGGCCGGCAGCCTGCTCCGTAGCGGCAGACGCACACCGTCCAGCTCAGCCGGTTCGGCTGCAGAAAAGCCTAAGTGAGTAAATAAGAGCGAGTCCTTCCCGCCGGGCGATCACAGCTGCCCCGAGCCGCCGGCCTCTCGGCCCAGGGGCAGGACGGCGGTCCTGGGCTCGGGGCAGCCTGCCGTGTGGCCCCCGGAGCACCTGCGCCCTGCGCTGGCCCAGGCTGCTGTCCCGGTCTCCACTCCCGGGCGTCCGTCACGTTTGCGTCCTCGGGCAGAGGGACGGCGCGTCCTTGGGAGGAAGGCTCTGCTGCCGGGCGGGCGAGGGCTGTGCTCCTGGGAGCGCCGGCGGGAAGGGTGCTACGCGCCCAGGGCCTGCGTTGTCCCTCGTTTGCTTGTCGCGATTCGCCCTTCACGCTGAGGACCAGGGCCCCAGCGCCCGCCTCTGCGGCAGGTGCGAAGCGTCAGCACTCCCTCTGCTGGCCCGTCACCTCCATGCAGGTCTGCCGTCCGCACACAGGCCGGGTGAAGCAGCGCTGGCAAAACCACCCAAACAGCCTTCGGATCCGTCTACACCCGATGGCGGAGTGGCCCAGGATCAGCCTCTACACCTGACACCAGGGTGGCCCAGGTTCAGTCTACACCTGACACCACAGTGACCCAGGATCCATCTACACCTGATGCCGGGGTGGCCCAGGATCTGCCTACACCTGATGCTGGGGTGACCCAGGATTGGTCTACACCTGACGCTGGGGTGGCCCGGGATCCGCCTACACCTGATGCCGGGGTGGCCTAGGGTCTGTCTACACCGGATGCCGGGGTGGCCCAGGATCTGCCTACACCTGATGCCGGGGTGGCCTAGGGTCTGTCTACACCTGATGCCGGGGTGACCCAGGATCTGCCTACACCTGATGCTGGGGTGACCCAGGATTGGTCTACACCTGACGCTAGGGTGGCCTGGGATCCGCCTACACTTGATGCCGGGGTGGCCTAGGGTCTGTCTACACCTGATGCCGGGGTGGCCCAGGATCTGCCTACACCTGATGCCGAGTGACCCAGGACCAGCCTACACCTGACACCGAGTGACCCAGGGTCTGTCTACACCTGACGCCGAGTGACCCACTGCAGCACATGGTTCCTCAGGCTCCGCAGCTTCTGCTCCACAAGTGACCTGAAATGAAATGATCTGAGGGGTCGTTGCTCCTTCTGGAAACTGCCTGCCACCAGGGATCACAGGGCAGTGTGGGCATTAGTGCAAACCTTCGAAAGCTGACGTGGGGGCGCCTGGGGGGCTCCGTCTATTGAGCGTCCGACTTCGGCTCGGGTCATGATCTCGGGGTCTGTGGGTTCAGCACTCACGAAGCTCAGTACAAATGTCTCACTGCGTTGCTGATAAGTGTTAGCGGGGCGGGTCCCCAAAGTCGCCGGCCGCCATCAGTATGGAAACTGCGGGATCCACACGCGGCCATCCTGCCTGCCCTGCCTTCGCAGACCAGCTCCTGAACTACTGACTGCATGTCTCCCTTCTCTCTTTTTTTAATTTTTTAATGTCTATTTATTTCTGAGAGAGAGAGAGACGGCGCACGCGCAGGGGAGGGTCAGAGAGAGAGGGTCACAGAATCCGAAGCAGCTCCAGGCTCCGAGCTGTCAGACCAGAGCCTGATGTGGGGCTTGAACTCATGAACCAGGAGAACATGACTGAGCTGACGTCGGACCCTTAACTGACTGGGCCCCCAGGCGCCCCTGGGTGCCTCCCTTCGGAAGGACACACGAGTGGTCCCCCAGCTGTACTCTCCCCGTGCACACACACACACACACGCATACGCACACGCGTATGCTTCTAGTCACATCCTCTCGGGACTGAACTGTGCGTTCTTGTGGTTTGTTCATCTCTTAAGTGCTAACCTTCTAGGTGAGGCGCAGGGTAGGTGACGGTTGCTTTCGTTTTGTTGCAAGTAGGAAAACGCCTGCTGAGTGAGGCGTCGCCAGTAAGGGACACGCAAGCGTCCCGTGAAACAAGTGTGCAGAGGCAAGGCTGCCCCGGATCGACCAGGCGTCAGCTCCGTAGGGGATGTTCTAGCTCGGTTTCTCCGAGCCGCCCTTGACTTCTGACTCGTGGTCACAAAGAAGCAAGCGGAGTTCCAGACATCGCATCCTCCACCGGAGCGTTTCTGAAGGTTCTGCTCCTTTTCCATGGAAGGACTCTCCCCACACACTTCCCATGGGGCTCGCTGACCACACCGGGGCTCTTTGCCCGTGACTACGACGAGAACGGACGGAGGGAAGCGTTGTGAGCGTGAGCGCCGTGGGCTGATCACAGCTCAGTCCCCAGGACTGCAGAGCTGGGGGAGGGACGCCTTGTCTTCAAGCACGTGGTCACCCCTGCTCATCCTGGAGAGAAACCAGGCCTCTAACGGGAAGAAAGGAGCTGTAGGGAGATGGCTTTTGGGTGTGCAGCCCGCAAAATCCGCTACGGGTACCCCGGCCCGTTGCACACGGCCGCGAGGGACTGAGGTCGGCCACAGTCCCCGCCAGGGAACGGGCCCCTGCAGAGTTACGGGTCACTTCTAGGTCCCCTGCGGGCTCCCCCCACAGGGTCCGGAACCGCTGCCGCCGGAGGCAGGGTCTGCCTGGGCCTCTCCATACGAAACGCCCAGCTGACTTGGGGTCCGTCCAGGGCTGCTTTCCTGACCCTTGAGCCCCAGCGTGCAGCTCAGAACTAAGCTTAAGGTGCAGCCAGGAAGCCTTTGAAGGAATGAATTTCGTGTCCCCAAGATTAATCCACCAGGGGGCCTGGGGAGCTCAGCCGGTTAAGCGTCCCGCTCTTGATTTTGGCTCAGGTCACCACCTGAGGTTTGTGGGTTCGAGCCCCGCATCGGGCTCTGTGCTGACAGCTCAGGGCTGGCTTGGGATGCTCTCTCCCTCTCTCCCTGCCCCTCCCCCCAACAAAAGATTACCCAGAAGTAACTGCAAGTGGACATTCAATAATTCTTTCACCTGGGGCGCCTGGGGGGCTAGGTCGGCTCAGCGTCCGACTCTCGACTTCAGCTCAGGACTTGATCTGGTGGTTGGGGTTTGAGCCCCGGGCCGGGCTCTGTGCCGTCAACACAGAGCCTGCGTGGGATTCTTTCTGCCCCTCTCCCCGCTTGCGTGTGCGCTCTCTCTCAACATAAATTAATACACTTAAATAAATAAATGAGCTTCATCAATCAATCAATCAACTCTTTCACCAAATATGAAGTTTACTCTATCAAGGGCCACGTCGGGGCGGACAGGAGTAACGAGCCAGCCCCTGACCCGACACGATGGTGTGCTGGGCGCACGCGTGTCGGCGTAGAGCCTGCACTCATTGTCCAAACCCCTCCCTAAGCCCACGTTGTGCGAACGTCCTGACCTTCCCCTTCCTGAGACCTTGACAAAGCACCGCAGCTGGTTTTCAGTGAGCGCAAACCCGCCTTTGATCTAGGATTTTGAGACTTCCTGGAAAGTGTCCCGGATAAATTTGTAACAGTAGCAGAGATGAGTATCTAACAAATTGAGCAATTATTTTGTGCAGTGAACTCAGGGAGAAATGGTACTTACTTTCAGGAACTGAAAGTATGATGCTTTCATAACCTTAAAAAACCCCAAAACTTATAAAACCAAGACAAAAAGGCTTAGATGGAAAGAAATACTGTGAATCTCTTTTTGTTGCTCTGATAAAATGGACACAGCATTTGCCGTCTTATCCCTTCCTGAGCGCAGCTCCGCGGCGCCAGGCACACCGTTGTGCCGCCGTCCCCACCATCCGCCTCCAGAACTTTCTCCTCTTCCCAAACTGACTCTGTCCCTCTGTTCTACTTTCTGTCTCTATACTTGGGCTCCTGAGGGACATCGTGTGAGGGGACCAGGTTATTTCAGGGAGCACGGTGTCCCCAGGTCCACCCATGATGTGGCAGGTGTCACATTTCCTTGGGTTTTTAAGGCTGAATAGTGTTTTTTGTGTGGGCGCGCCACATTTCGTTTATCCACTCGGCCCTCGCTAGCCACTTGGGCTCCTGCGACATTTTGGCGATGGTGAGTCACGTAGCGACGCCATGGGTGACAGACCTGGTTGAATCTCCGCTGCGGACCGTTCTGGGTGGGCGCCCCCAAGTGGATCGCTGGACGGCATGGGGACGCTATTTGTAATTCTTTGAGGAACTGTCACTCTGTTTTCCCAGATGCACATTTTACATCCCCTCCCGCAGAACACGAGCCCCCTTTTCTCCACATCCTCCCGAACACTTGTTCTTTTGGGGGTTCTTTGTCTTCTATAGTAGCCATCCCGGCGTGTGTAAGAGACATTGAACCTGTGCTGATTCACATTTCCCTAGCGACCGGTGAGGTCGAGCATCTTTTCAGGGGCTTATTGGCCATTGGGATGTCTTCTGTGGAGAATGTCTATTCAGGTGGCTCCCAGGTTTATTTTTTGTGTTAATTTCAGAGAACATACTGAGGGGTGCTGGAGGGGAAGCAGGTGGGGAGACGGGGGAGCTGGGGGTGGGCATTAAGGAGGGCACTTGTTGGGGTGAGCACTGGGTGTCATGCAAGTGATGAATCACTAAATCCTGCTCCTGAAACCAACATTACACTAGGTGTTAACTACCTGGATTTAAATAAATTCTTTAAAAAAATAATGCTAATCTTTCAACTTAGAACAAGAACGTATTATAAAATTTCAAATGTTGACTCATAAATGATTTTGAAAAAAATCTCAAGAAAAATCTTGGACGTGACTTATGAAACCTTACCTCTCTCTGAGAGAATTATATGACCTCAATCAAGTTCAAACCTCAAAGAGGGTCAAACCTATTGAGCAGAAATTCTCTGTTTTTGTGATACTGTCGCGACATAGAAACCACGCCATCATCTAGCGTCATCTCTTCCGATTCCCGGAAGAAAAACCTGGCAGAGTTTCTCCTAATTAGCCTCATAACCGTGCTTCTGCTCAGTCTCCTGTACCACTAACCCGTGCCTGCCACTTCACAGTCTGCCTCCAGGCCGGTTCCACGAGCCACGGAAGCGCGTCCAGCCAGCGGACAGCAGGGTGGACCGCCCAGCGCTGGCCAGCCGCGTGCAGACCCTCTGCCCACCCACCGCTTTACCGGGCTCTAGTCAATGCTCGTTCTTTCCAGGTCATCCCTGTCCCTCCCAAGCCACTAAGCACCACCCCGTCGTGTTTTCACAAAAATATTAACTGTTTGATAAAAGTTCATTGTGTTAGTTAGTCAGGGTTCCCCAGAGAAACAGAACCAACAGAATGGATACAGATATACAGACATAGATGACAGATAGATAGATAGATAGATAGATAGATAGATGATAGAAAAACAGAAATTTATTTTAAGGAATTGGCTTATACAAAGTGGAGGCTTTGTAAACGCCCCTCACGGGAAGCGGGATGCTGTCAGGCTGGAGACCCAGGGAAGACCTACAGCTGGAGTCCAAAGGGTCAGCCGAAGTCAGTTTCTGTTCTACTCAGGGCTTCACCTGATTGGACCAGGCCCACCCCATTAGGGACTGCAATGTGCTTTACTCAAAGTCTACCAATTCAAATGTTAATCTCATCCAAAAAGATCCTCACAGAAACGTCCAGAATAATGTCTGAAATCTGGCCACCACGGTCCAGCCCATCTGACACATAGAATAAACCATCACAGTTGGGGGAAGAGTCACGTCAGAAAAGTCTCGTATCCGAAGAAGGGAAATGGACTGTAGAGGAATATACACACAAGCGCCAATACACCGGGTTGTGTTTCATGTATTCACTTTTTCCGTAGCTCTGATTTTCTTAGCTGGACGGAGCGATCGTGGGGAAGCAGACAAAAGAGCATTTGAAAGGAGGGAAAGATGCTGAGGGGGAAATCCCTGAAAACCACATCCTTCTGTGTAAACCGAGATGGGCTCCCCCGGCCCCCGAGTCTCCCTTCCCTTCCCCTCTTCTTGCACAATCTTCCACAGAATCAGGAAGGCGGGTCTAAAAAGGGAAGAACGTAGTGCTGGCGTCTCCCGCAGGCTCGTGGGACGACAGAGGATGAGGCCCCGTGGGGCCGTTCCCGGCTGCTGAGCCGGGCTGTGTGGGGACGGGAGTCAGGTGACCCCAGATCCAGGGCCCGGAGGACATTCCTGACGACTCGGGGCAGCACACTCGTGTGACCCCGCACCTGCGAATACTGCTAGCAGGGGTGTGGCGGGGAGGCAGGGGCGAGGGGGGCGGGAAGAACCCGGGGGAGCAGAGGGAAGGGCGGCCCGCACTGTGAGGTGCTCGCAGCCGCGGGGAAACACACGAACCCGGCCGGGGCTCGGCCTTCTGTAGCAGCTGGAAGTGGGAGAGCGTCCCCCGGCTGCAGGGCCAGCGGCGCGGAGTCAGCACACGCGTCCTCGACGGCGGTGAGACCCGCACGTCTGTGACGCAGAGGCAGCCAGGCAGCCTTCAGATCTCACCTGGATATTGTTTGGTTTTTTTAAATGTTTTATTTATTTCTAGGAGAGAGAGAGAGAGACAGCGTGAGCAGGGGAGGGTCAGAGAGAGAGGGAGTCAGACTCTGAAACAAGCTCCAGGCTCCGAGCTGGCAGTCAGCACAGAGCCCGACGCGGGGCTCGAACCCACGAACCACGAGATCATGACCCGAGCGAACGTCGGACGCTTAACCAACTGAGCCACCCAGGCGCCCCTGGCCTGGATATTGTTTTAACTCTCCCCTCAGCTGCTCCAAAAGGAGAGGGAAATGAGAAGCGCCCCTCCTCTCTCCACCCGCACCTCGGATCACATCGATTCCGCAGCCATGCCGGGGGGCTCTTGTCTCCATCCACCGAGCGCGGCGAAAGCAAGAACCAGATGGCCGTCTCCGCATCTCCAGGACCCGTGTGGCTCCCACACACAGTAGTGTAGTCAGTGACCAAATATGAGCAACCCGTGGGGCGCCTGGGGGGCTCAGTTGGGACCCGACTGTGGACTTTGGCTCAGGACGTGACCTCGGGTCCGTGGGGTCAGGCCCTGCACTGCCAGCGTGGAGTCTGCTGGAGATCTCCTCCGTCTTTGCCCCTCCTCCGCTCGCTCTCTCTTTTTCTCAAGATAAATAAATGAACTTAAAAATAAGAAATGAGTAACACATGAACACGTTTCAAAGAATATCTAATAGTATCCCAGAGTCAGGCGATACTCGTGCTCAGGCAGGTGTGCTAACCCACTCCCGGGAATACGGTCGCACGTTGGCATCGATTTCAGAACCCTTTTATGAGATCGTAGTAACAGAAGACGATGGATTGTTTCATTTGCTTTAATATCCTTAGGCACCAAATTAAAAGTTATCAACTCCTGTCATCCCCAGAAATTTTGAAAGTGTTACTGGTTGGTGGCATTCAAAAGTCAATCAACGCACCCTTCCGGAAGGTCCGCGGCAGCGCCAGCGCCCAGCCCCGGCTCTCGTGCTCAGTCCCATCCCTGGTGCTGATCAAGGTGCACAGGGAAGAGCGGGGGATGGGAAAGCGCACTTGCCCCCCAACACATCAGGTTGTGTGTATGCCTTTCACATGCCACTCACAACTCGAGAAAGCGGTTTAAAAACAGAACCCAAGTACCCGGGGTAGAAAAGCAAAACAACTCAAACATGCCAGCCCTGCTGGACGGCCCTGCAGAGAAGCGGGAGAAGGCAGAGCAGACCGACAGACCGACAACGACAGACCGTGTCAAGGGGTGACGAGGGCCGTGGGGGCCCCGGCAAGGACGGCCGTGGGGCATTTTACGAAAGGAACCAGAGGGCCTTCCTGATAGGCTAACGCCCAGGAGCCCTCTCACGCGTGAGGGTACCCACCCGTGCGGGGAGGCTCGGGGCGCCTGGGGGGCTCCGTCGGTTACCACGTCATGATCCCACGTCCGTGGGTTCGAGCCCCGCGTCGGGCTCTGTGCTGACAGCTCGGAGCCTGGGTCCAACTTCAGATTCTGTGTCCCCCTCTCTCCGACCCTACCCCCCATCCCACCAACTTGTACTCTGTAGTCTCTCTCTCTCAAAGATAAATAAATAAAAAACATTTTTAAATGCAGGTATACAGACAACGGGGGAATAGACAGGAAATGTGAGGGGGCACAGGGGACCCTCACGCGCCCCAGGACAGCGCAAGGTCAAATGAAACGCAGCCCACGGGGCACGTGCCAGTAGGCTCACCTCAGGTAACCTGACGACCCTGAGGACCTACACCGTCTGACCAGCACGGCCACCTCTGTGCCGAAGGGCTTTCTGGACGGCGCTTCCTTCCGTCCGCTGCAGCCCGGAGACCCCGCCCGCCCGCCGCAGAGCTCAGCCTGCATGAGGCAGGTGGGGACACCGCTCCGTCTGCGTGCGTGTCCGGCGGCTACAGCGCGGCCCGGCGGGGCTGCCGGGGCCTGGGTTACGTCTCCCACGGACTGCGTGACCGCCCTCGCTGACCGCCGGCTCGCAGGCCCTCCACCAGCTTACTCTCCTCGTTAAGTAGCGCTTCCCAAGAACGATGTTGTATGTGATGTAAACAAAGCTTTATTAGAAAAGGGTCAGGAATTGGGGCGCCTGGGGGGCTTAGTCGGTTAAGCGTCCGACTTTCGCGGGTCATGATCTCGCGGTTCGTGGGTTCGAGCCCCGCGTCGGGCTCTGTGCTGACTGCCAGCTCAGAGCCTGGAGCCTGTTTCAGTCTGTGACTCCCTCTCTCTCTGACCCTCCCCTGCTCACGCTGTCTCTCTCTCTCTCCTAAAAATAAATAAAAAACATTAAAAAAAAAAAATAAAAGGGTCAGAATCAAACAAGTTGGCAGAGACCCAGTGGAATGAAATGTGTGTGTGCCTTTAAGACATATTCACACAAATGCTTTCGCTAGTGTCTGTCAGGAACACAGTATCAAAGAGGCCATGTGGAGTGAGAATAATTTTTAGAGACCACATGCAGCAATCCATACTAAATACTAAATATTGATTGATTGATTGATTGATTGATTGATTGATTTTAGAGAAAGCAGGAACGGGAGAGGGGCAGAGAAGAGAGAATCCCAAGCAGGCTCCACGCTGTGAGCACAGAGCCCAGTGCGGGGCTCAATCCCAGAGCCCCGGGATCATGACCTGAGCCAAAATCAAGAGTCAGACACTTAACCGACTGAGCCCCCTGGATGCCCCAGTTATGTTTTTAAATATGAACAGGATGGCACAAATCATTGACCTATTGTCCATGAAAACTAGAAGCAGTTTTAATCTTGGATTTGAAATATGCAGCCGTACCTGTGCTTTCTCCCCACAGACCCTGAATAAAATAATTACTTGTGACTGCAAAGCAAGAAATCAAAGATTAAGCAGATACCACAGAAGAATCGAGAAACGGTAAGTGGAGGCATGCCTCATGTGTTTAAGGAAACACTGGCTTTCCTTCCATAGTCCATACTCTTTTTTTTTTAATGTGTTTTATTTATTTCCGAGAAAGAGAGAGAGAGAGAGAGAGAGAGACAGTGTGAGCAGGGGAGGGGCAGAGAAAGAGAGGAAGATACAGAATCCAAAACAGGCTCCAGGCTCTGAGCTGTCAGCACAGAGCCCAACGCGGGGCTCGAACCCACAAACCATGAGACCATGACCTGAGCTGAAGTCAGATGCCCAACTGACTGAGCCGTCCAGGGTCCCCTGGGAATCTATCTTTAAAACTATTTTTAAAATAGCAAAAATAACTGTAAAAAAGGAACTCAGAGAGAGGTTCTGCCCTTGATGCTGGGTTTTGGGGGGCTCTGGAGGGCCCTGGTGATACGTTCACAATGTGATTCATTTAAAATGTGAGCATGGTGGGGGTGCCTGGGTGGCTTAGTCGGTTAAGCCTCCGAGTTTCGCTTAGGTCATGACCTCACGGTTTGTGGGTTCAAGCCCCGCGTCGGGCTCTGTGCTGACTGCCAGCTCAGAGCCTGGAGCCTGCTTCAGTCTGTGACTCCCTGTCTCTCTGACCCTCCCCTGCTCATGCTGTCTCTCTCTCTCTCTCTCCTAGAAATAAATAGAAAACATTAAAAAAGAATGTGAACATGGTGAAGTGTTGTGGCCTCTCCCCACACCACCCACCTGCTTCCCCCTAGGCCAGAGGGGTAAGGTTTCCTCGGCTGTACCCTGTTAGGGTGCTGACCAATACCAGGAGTTACCTAGCACCTGAGTTTTCAAGAAGTCAGGATTTAGGAACTGTTTACAACAGTGGCAATGATGTTAAATCCTTGCAAATAGGAGAGAAGTGCTTTCAGCTTAAAGTGTAAGCGATGCTTCCCGTGCAGTCTGAGCCATCCACACGAAGCTCTAGAAGAAAGAGGAACACGTGTGCTGCCTCATCTACCGGGACGTCTCAGTCTGCGGCCGGGCTCCCGCATCGAATGCCGTCTGGGCCTGAAGCGGGTGGCAAACGGGGCGTTAGTACGTAGGGGTCCGGGCCAGGCGACCGGAGAAACCCCTGCTCCCGGGAGCCCCAACCCCAGGAAGAAGGCCACAGGCCCGTCCTGGATAAGAGGTGTGCGTAGCTGATAATAAATGTGACCTCGTGACAGCTGTGCGAGGGTGAATGCACTTCAGGAAACGGGCAGTTTGTGTCCAGCCTGTTGGATGAGGGAGACCCATCGCGATTCCAATTCGGGTAAAACCGGGAACTTACCAAGTGTCCTTGTATAGGACTTGGGGAGTATTTTCTGTTTTCTTTTTTTCACTGCGTATCGTTATTTTCTTAAGTATTTTTTTCCTTTGGACCTACCCATGGTTGGAAATGTGAGATTTCTGCCATCAGTGTATGGTTTGTTCTTCCACAAATACCTTGGAAGCTCCTTCGGACCTGCTGGATGATGGAAAGCAGGACACTAAGAAAGGGTTTGCGAGGGAGAGGGAGTCAGGCTCACTCGCGGCTCCTTGTTCCACCCGTACCTGAAAGCGTCAGGTGCCCGGAGAGGCCGCCTGCACCTGGCGAGGCTGGTCGGGGTCGAAAGCCTTCACCTACTGGCTCAAGCGCGTGTGGCTCGGGGAGTTTGAACCGTTCCTTGTTCGTAGCCACACTTCCCTGCCCCTTTGTGCCTCAGTTTTAATAATCATTCACTTGTTGTTAAGAGCTACTTCCAAAGTGCCCGGCGCGCCCGGCACGCCAGGCCCGACGCTGAGTGTGTATCTAACTATCTCAACAGCCCGACAGAGAGGCGCATCTTCACGTCCTCGGCGAGAACCGCTCCCAGGGCCCCGGCCGGGAGCTGGCTGAGCCGGACTCCGGCCAGACACTGCCAGGCTCAAACTGGTCACCCAGGAGCTATCTTTTGTTACATTAAAAACACAAAATTGCTTGCCTCTCAGGAGGTCCTGGGGTCCTGGGAGAGCAGGGCGTGTGGCCAAGTGCAAGGGCGTGGACCAGGTCGGCTGCACCGACTCCCCCCACCCCCTGCACACACTCCCCGGGTGCGACCGTGAGCAAGACCACGTGGTCGGCGGCTCAGGGTCCCTGCCGAGTCACAGGCAGCACAAACAGGACCGTCCTCAATAGGATGACAGCGTGATCGTGTGAGTTAAAAACGCCCGTCGGGCTTAGAGCAGTGCCCGCACACAGCAGGACTCTCACGGGAAAGCCAGACCCTGGTGCCCCTCGGTGCAGAAGCCCACGCTCAGACTGAGATCCCACCTCTGAGACCCGCCCTCGCCAGCGCGAAGCTTCCCGAGCACGAGATCCCCACAGTGACTGGTGGGGTGGGGCTCAGAATCCAGCGCGTCAGGGTCCGTGCAGACTGTGTGACGGGCCGCTCCGACACAGATGCCAGGGTGGGAAAAGAGAGGGCGCTCAGAGGTCGCTCAGGAGGGTCGGCTCAGGGTCTCTTGTTCCTTTACGATAAAGCCGGTGTTTTTGCACACGCCGTGCTCGCCCGTGCAAAGAATCTCTAAGGTTATAAACTCTTCCTGGATCGAGTGAGCAGGACAGGAGGAGAGAATCTGTCATCTCAAGGTCAAATACACCAGGTTCCTCGTTCAACAAAGTGGACGCTATGACCCACTTACGAGTTTGGGCTGGAAGTTTCCCTCAGTTAGGATATAACTTTAAAAGAGACTTGCGGGGTGGGGTTGGGGGGGCGTCTGGGTGGCTTGATCCATTAGCACCTGACTTGGGCTCAGGTCGTGATCTCACGGTTTGTGAATCTGAGCCCCGGGCCGGGCTCTCTGGGGCTCCATGCTGACACAGCAGAGCCTGCGTCGCGTCCTCTGTTCCCCTCTCTCTCTCCACCTCCCCAACTCCATCTCTCTCTCTCTCTCTCTCAAAAATAAACAGACATTACCTTGTTTTAATAAGAGTTCTGAGAAGCCTCCAGGATCCAGTGAGTCACAACGGCCCGTGAGGAGTAGGAAGACATCACTATCCAGTCCCTTTCCGTTCGTCGCTGAATTTCCTTTGCTCCCTGCGACTAAAATAGCGGAAACTATTTGAGAGACCATGGACTTTCAGTGTGCACGTTCTCATCTTCCTTTTAAAAAAATAAGATCACTAGAAGCAAGAGATACCAAAATTCCCAGGGTTCTCCAGTGATGACCCTGGAATCCAAACAATGTGACCTTGGGGTCCAAACGCCGCCTGGACCGTCAGGCTTGACCGGTCCCAAGACTTTCCCCATTTTGTGTGTGTGTAGCTTTAAATCAAGTGATTTTTTTTCAGCAATGCCTCAGGGCGTCTTTCCCCTTTCTCATCTTAGTGTCTTAATCTTTACAGGGCCAGATTTTTCTATAAACAGGGGAACTTCACGCCCAGAGGGAACACTCAGCTCCAAAAGACATTCATCATGAGTCAGCATCTCCTTAAAAAGCTCCTCCAAAGGGCTCGGAGTAATAATAATAAAGCAAATACTGCGCTCACTGGATCCAGAGAAACGCTGAGGACAGAGCCAGACGGGCAGTATAGACACCCACATAGCACACCCTCCATCAGAATTCATCTTCCTAAAGTCCAGATTCTTCCGGGGGGGGAGGGGAGGCTGCTGCTTTATAGTCTTCAGCACCAGCTTCACTGTCGGGTGCCAACCCCACAGCCCCAGTTCATGCAGACAGAACCCACAAGGAACCCATGGTTCTGAATAGAATTCGGGCCGCGGAGGTGTTAGGTACAGCCTGATCCCCTCCCTCGCTCAGCACGGAGCCCGTGAGGACCTGCTGTATCTACTGTTACTCGGGGAACAAGCTTGTGTGCTCCCTGGGCCCTACTCGCCCCCAGGCCTCCTGTCACCATGTCTGCTCCCCTTTCCAAGCCGCTTATTCCTCAGAGACTTTGCCCAGAGACTCGTTCCGAGCGGAGTCTGTGTGTCCCGCTGATTCACGCCGAGCCGTGGCTCCCTTCTGTATGTTCCAGAAGACTGGGGGCACGATTTGCAGGGATTCCGCGTCTCCACCCGAGTGTGTTCCCTCCGCTGGCTTCCTTCTTTCTGTTGTGGCAACAGGGCGGGGATTTAGGCTCATGTGTGCCAGGAAACCGCATCCTACCCAGAAGAGGAATTGAAAAGGAATCCTCTGAGCAGCACTGTGGCTTGTCGTCCGTGATGAGCGTTAGACTCTCTGCCTCTGCCTCGCCCACCCCAAACTACTCAAGAACATCACTGCATAATCACTTCGAGCTCAATGTCATGTGGGTTAAACACGATTAGAAAACCTCTGAGACTCAATAATTATATTTACATATCCGCTGGCCAGATGTATAATGGGACCCATTCATCACAGGGCTCCATGTCACAGCAGAGCTTGCGCGTCAGGGAAGGGAGCTGGCCTACCACGTGGGCGGCGGCGGTCCTTTGCCAGAACAGCCCCGGCTGTGCCAGAAGCCGTCCACTTCAGAGCCAGGAGACTGCCCAGCAAACGGGAGACGCCGAGGAAAAGCACTGTCGTTCCACACTCACAGGCGGCTGACGCCACGCGTGTGTCGTCGTGAATTCGTGGTCGCGGGAGCTCTTCCCTGGAAAGTATGCCGTGTGGGCACGTTGTTTCACAAACACGTCAGCAGTAATGAGCCACCGCATCGTCGGCGCGGCGGTGTGGGGGCGCGAGACGCGGGGCTGCGTGGCCTCAGCCCTGAGGATCCTGTTGGAATTGAACAGATCGTAGACGAGCCTCCTCTTCGCCTCGCTCAGAACCACACGCGTTTCTAGGCTCGCTCGCGTGTATTTCCCACGTGAAGAAAGGAACACTGTCCGGAGATGTATTTTTAAGTGTAGGTCGGTGCTTGTTCAGGATGGTGAGGCCAACAGACGGGGAGGGCTGTCCTGGAAACGATGGTGTGGCCGTCACCGTTGGGGGCAGGGCGGGCACCCCCCGCCTCTCTGCACCAGCGCAGGCGCTGGGGCGGCCGAGTGAGGGGGGTGTGGGCAGGAGCCTTAATGTGGTTTCGCAAGACGGAACCCAGGAGGCGCGTGCACGGGGGCAGGATTGGATAGTTCTGTGGCTTCAAGGAGAAGGAGCCGTCCCCGGCGGTCAGACAGCTGGCCCTGCAGGGACAGGGGCCCAGGGGTGCAAGAGTTAACGAGGGAGCTGAGGCTGGGCTGGCTGGGTGGGTTCGCTTTCTAAAGACCCCCGCCCCCAAGTCCTTCACCGTGTGTAGGGGTTGGCTCAGCCTGGAGGGGTGGTCCCTGCAAAGACCCCAGAGGTCAAAGTATCAGAACACGAACACTAAGGAAGAAGAGCGGGGGAGAAATCCTCACGAGGAGGGAAAGTGGACTTTTAGCAAAAGGCAAGAGGAGATGGTCTTCCAGTCCGCAGCCAGGAGGCGCGTGCGGAGGGAAAGAGAAAACACAGCGATTCAGGACAGGGAAGCATCCGAGACGTGACTGTTCAGGACCGTTTGGAATCTCCATCCAGAAGCTCAGTAAGGTCACTGCATCCGGAGCCACAGATGAGTCCCGAGGAATAAAAGACTACGTCATCCATAACTGTCCCGTGGAAACAAAAGAAGTTAGGTCATGAATAAAAGATGGTAGCCAAATAGTCTCTGTTCAAATGTGGGTAACTCTGAAATGATGGCTTATTTTTTAAAGCTTTCTTTTCAGAGTATAAAGGCTGGGGAGCTTTGCTGGAATCCAGGCACGAGGTGAAGCGGCCTGAGTGGGAGGGCAGACCGGGTCCCTGCAGGGGAGGGGACCCCGGGTAACTGCAGGGGAGGGCCTGGCTGCTACCCAGGAAGCTTCCTGGCCCCGCCATGTCTGCTGTGTGACGCTGGAAAGTGAGTAACCTCTCTGAGTGTCAGCTTCATTGGCAGTGACATACGAGTCCTGAAGTCCCGCTTTATAAGACAGGCTGCAGATTAAATAAGAGCATGCGCATGGATTGCCCGGACCCGTGTCTTACACAACACATGTGTGCAACAAACGTTAGCGATATCTGTGTAATTCTAACATCCCTAAGAAATTACCTGTCTTTCTACCTGTAAACCCGGCAAATCTGTCATGTGATAAGCAGATTTAACTAATGTGGAAGGGGCCATGGTAAAAGTTAATGGACTTTCCTTTTTTAAATGTTTACTTATTTTGAGAGGCAGAGAGAGAGAGAGAGAGAGAGAGAAAGAGAGAGAGAATCACAAGCAGGCAAAGCCCAGTGCAAAGTCCAACGTGGGACTCGATCTCACACCTCATGAACCAAACCTTGAGACCATGACCTGAGCTGAAACCGAGAGTCAGACACCTGACCCACGAAGCCACCCGGGGGCCCCAGTTAATGGACTTTCCTAAAGTCAGAGCAAGGGGTGCCAAGGGCTTCGATAGCGCGAGGAGAGCACACACCCGCTGTGCAGGCATTTCATACGACAGACTAGTCACCGCGGAGGGACAGGTAAACGTCTCTAGGAGCCAAAAGAAGAAACCAAAAAGTACAGCGAAAGGTGGCTCATCCGCGTGCCTGGTTCCCTGGACACAAAGATGCGTTTTCTAGACACGTGTTAGAAACTTGTTAGAAAGTGTGCAAGAGGGGGGCGCCGGGGTGGCTTAGTTGGTTAAGCGTCCGACTTTCGCTTGGGTCATGATCTCGCGGTTCGTGGGGTCGAGCCCCGCGTCGGGCTCTGTGCTGACGGCCAGCTCAGAGCCTGGAGCCTGTTTCAGTCTGTGACTCCCTCTCTCTCTGACCCTCCCCTGCTCACACTGTCTCTCTCTCTCTCTCCTAGAAATAAATAAAAAGTTTTTAAAAAAAGAAAGCTTATGGGACGCCTGGGTGGCTTAGTCGGTTAAGCGTCCTACTTTCGCTTGGGTCATGATCTCGCGGTTCGTGGGTTCAAGACCCGCGTCAGGCTCTGTGCTGACTGCCAGCTCAGAGCCTGGAGCCTGTTCCAGTCTGTGACTCCCTCTCTCTCTGACCCTCCCCTGCTCACGCTGTCTCTCTCTTTCTCTCTCTCTCCCAGAAATTAAAAAAAAAAAAAGAAAAGAAAAATGTATTAAAAAAAAAAGAAAGCTTATTTATTTGAAATTGCTTTTTACATATGTATGTATTTTCTAAATTCCAGCCGTAGCTAGCTATGGCAGAGAGCAAACACAGAGGCCGTCTGGACCCTGTGAGTCCCCACATAGCACACACAGAAATGCACACACAGCTCAGTTGTGGACACCTGTGTTGAACAGCAAAGGGGCCACGGGTCCCACAGCGTGGAACGTTGTGCAGAGCAAGAAGCACAGCCCCTTCCTCAGAAAGCCCGTCGCTGCGCTGGTGTAAAGGGCATCCGAAGTGCGCGCCACATAGGTGACAGGAGTCTTCCTCTGTGAGCCCTGAGCCCTTGTCTGCCCTGACCCCTGCCCTGAGCCCTGTCCTGACCCCTGTCCTGAGCCCTGTCCTGACCCCTGCCCTGAGCCCCGTCCTGACCCCTGCCCTGACCCCTGCCCTGAGGCCCGTCTGACCCCTGCTGCCCTGTCCTGACCCTGCCCTGACCCCTGTCCGGCCCTGCCTGAGCCCCTGCATCCTGACCCCTGCCCTGACCCTGTCCCTGACCCCTGCCCTGAGCCCCGTCCTGACCCCTGCCCTGACCCTGCCCTCCCGTCCTGACCCCTGCCCTGTGCCCTGTCCTGACCCCTGCCCTGAGCCCCATCTGACCCTGCCTCCTGACCCCTGCCTGACCCCCTGCCCTGAGCCCCCCCCTGACCCCTGACCCCTGACCCCTGCCCGGCCCCGCCCTGAACCCCGTCCTGACCCTGCCCTGAGCCCCGCCCTGAGCCCTGTCCTGACCCCTGCCTTAAGCCCTGTCCTGACCCCCGCCCTGACCCCTGCCCTGACCCCTGCCCTACCCCTGCCCTGACCCCTGCCCTGAGCCCTGCCTTGACCCCGCCTGAGCCCTGGCCCTGCCTGACCCCTGCCCTGACCCTGCCCTGAGCCCTGGCCTGACCCACACCCTGAGCCCTGTCCTGACCCCGTCCTGACCCCTGCCCTGACCCCGCCCTGAGCCCCACCCCAGCCCTGTCCTGACCCCTGTCCTGACCCCCTGCCTAAGCCTGTGCTGACCCCCTGCCTGACCCCTGCCCTGAGCCCTGTCCTGACCCCCACACTGTGCCCTGTCCTGACCCCTGCCCTGAGCCCTGTCCTGACCCCGCTGAGCCCTGTCTGACCCCCGCCCTGTGCCCTGTCCTGACCCCTGCCCTGACCCCTGCCCTGACCCCTGCCCTGAGCCCTGTCCTGACCCCTGTCCTGAACCCCGCCCTGACCCCAGCCCTGACCCCTGCCCTGAGCCCTGTCCTACGCAGCCTGCCCCCCGTCCCGGCTCTCAGCCCCTCACGGGAAGGAACAAGTGAAGGAAGATGGGAAGAGACGGTCCCAGGTCCGACCGGGACTTCGCGATGACTTCCTGACAGCTTCACCGAAACAGAAGTCACTCCACCTGCCAGCTGAGAACCAGGAACCCCACAACAGAGGACTCTTACTCGGCCCACACGGCTGGGACGGGTCCCCCAAAGCTGTCACCCCCACTAACTGTGAGGCTCCCCGTGTTTTTTCCCGGTCTCCTCACAGGGACCCACACAGGACAGGCCGCCCCGCGCCGCACCAGGACCCAGGGCTTGTAGCGGCCTGGGGGGCAGGGGGGGGCCCTCAGGTCCCCGCCGGCCGGAGCAGGGCCCCCGACCCCTGAAAGCCCCAGGAGCTGCGGCCTGAGCCCCTCTCTCCTCACCCCTCCGCACGGACTTTGAACCGCAGGCACCCGCTCCCTTGGCCCCGCCCAGGGCTCCGCCCTTACAAGGAAGTCCCTGCCCAGTGACCTCACCCCTCACCCCTGGTCGCCCCGGGGGCAGGGCTGGGCTCCGCGCGCCGCCGGGCTCCCTTCCACGCGGCGGCTTCGGTGCAAAGTCCCCGCCCAGTGACCCCGCCTTCGAGGTCCCCCAAAGAGCCCGGGGCGAGGTCTGCGGGAAGGAGGGTCCGGGCCGCACCTGGGGGGGCGGGGTGGGGGGGGCGGGGGGGCGCCCAGAGGACCGGGGCACACCGCCTGCGGCCTTCCCTCCCCAAGCTCCCTGCCGTGTAGACCAGAACTGCCGCCGCCTCTCCTCCACCCTGCCCCCCTCAGCCAGACTCCCTCTGCTCTCCTGCTCTGCCCAAGCCCTCCCTCCCCCTCCCCTGCCCCCCCCTCCCCTGCCCTCTCTCTACTCCCCCTCCTCCTCTCCCCTGCCCCCTGCCCCCTGCCCCCACCCCCTGCCTCCCCTCTCTCCACTGCCCCGCCTCCCCGCCTCCCCTGCACTCCCGTACTCCTCTCTCCCTCTACTCCCAGAGTGCCCCCACCCTTCCGGTCCTGTTTCTGGAAGCCTGTTAAGTCCCAGGGACGGGTCCTACCCTCAAACACCCACCCAGGGGTCGCCCCCTCGCGAGGGGCAAGGCCCCAGTGCCCAGAGACGCCCTGGGGGTGCGGAGCGCGCCTGGGGCCTGGGACGAGGCCCATCACCAGGATCGATCCGGGGACAGGCCCCCGGCTGCCGGGCACACGCCCCGAAGTGCTGCTGCCAGCCTGTTGACGCCGCTGTTCTCCCGGTGCGGGTGGCGTGCACTTCGCCTGCACACGCGCCCGCCCCGCACACGCCCTGCACCTGCGCCCGCACTCACGCCTGCACACGCGCCCGCCCGCACACGCCCTGCACACGCGCCCGCCCGCACACGCCCCTGCACACGCGCCCGCCCGCACACGCCCCTGCACACGCGCCCGCCTCCGCGCCTGCACACGAGCCCGCCCGCACACGCCCCTGCAGCGCCCGCCCTTTGCAGCCCTGCACGGCCCGCCCGCACACGCCCCTGCACACGCGCCGCCCGCACACGCCCCTGCTGCGCCCGCCCCGCACACGCCCTGCACACGCGCCCGCCCGCACACGCCCCTGCACACGCGCCCGCCCGCACACGCCCCCTGCACCGCGCCACGCCCGCACACGCGCCTGCACACGCGCCCGCCCGCACACGCGCCTGCACACGCGCCCGCCCGCACACGCCCCTGCACACGCGCCCGCCCGCACACGCCTGCACACGCGCCCGCCCGCCACACGCCTGCACGCGCCACGCCCGCACACGCCTGCACACGCGCCCGCCCGCACACGCCCCTGCACACGCGCCCGCCCCGCTGCGCGCCTGCACACGCGCCCGCCCGCACGCGCCTGCACGCGCCCGCCCGCACACATCCCTGCACACGCGCCACGCCCGCACACGCCCCTGCACACGCGCCCGCCTTTGCGCCCTGCACACGCGCCCGCCCGCACACACGCCTGCACACGCGCCCGCACTCCCACGCTGCACACGTCCGCCCGCACATCCCTGCACACGCGCCTGCCGCACACATCCCTGCTACGCGCCGCCGCACACGCCTGCTGCACGCCCCGCACACATACGCACACGCCCCTGTGCACGCGCCCGCCCACACACACCCCTGCACACGCGCCCGCCCGCACACACCCCTGCACACGCGCCCGCCCGCACACACGCCTGCACACGCTCCTACACACACGCCCGCACACTTAGGTGGGAAACTCCTTAAAATAAACCAATATCTGGGGCACCTGGGGGGCTCAGTGGTTAAGCGTGACTTCAGCTCAGGCCAGGATCTCACAGTTCGTGGGTTCAAGCCCCGCGTCGGGCTCTGTGCTGACAGCTCAGAGCCTGGAGCCTGTTTCACATTCTGTCTCCCTCTCTCTCTGCCCCTCCTGCTCACACACACACACACACACACACACACACACACACACACACATTCTGTCTTTCTCTCAAAAATAAACATTAAAAATTTTTAAAGAATTCAACACCCTTTTACTCATTGCGCATATACCAAACTGCCCTCTGACCTGCATCAGTTTACAATTATTTTGCCCGTCCGCAAAAAGCCCACACCACTCGTAAGAGGTCCTGCTGTATTATTTCAGTGATTGCAGATCACTAGATGTTAAGAAAAAAAAAATCTGCAAAACACAGCATCCAAAACGTGAGACCTTACGGTGAAACGGAATCTGATCATTCCCCTCCGTGGTCAGAGGCCCTGGTGTGTGTGCGTTTTCCACGTCCGTCTCTGCACTTCCACTTGCAGCTGATTCTTCTCATTTGACTAGTCTGGTTGTGTTTTCTTTTCTTTTTTCTTTTTTTTTTTAACCTGAGAACAAGTTTCAAAAGAAAGCTTCTGAACCGTCGACTGAGGTCAGAATCTTGGAGCTCGGCGGAAGAACCGTGGCCAGGCTGGCGGGACCGGAGCATCCCGCGCCAGGACCCGGAGCCCAGCGGGGAGACAAAGGTCTCTGTGTGCGGCTGCCCGGCCCCAGCGCAGACGGACGGCAGTGTGCGCTGGCCGGGGAGGCAGAGGTCGCGGGAGGCGATGACACAGAATGGCCTCGGAATGGGGCTGAAGCCCTCGGTGTGGGGAGAGAGGCCGGAATCCACTAGATTCTCCGCCGGGAGAACAGAGGCTCTGATGCAGAGAAGACCTCCCTGCCAGGTCCCCAGGGACCGGGCCACGGCGCGTGCCTGCTTCTCACAGTCCGTGCCCCCACGGACACTGGTATTAGGCTGGCAGCCCGGGGGGTCCCGCTGCGGGGGCCCAGATGACTTCTCACGTGTCCAGGGACCAAGTGCACGGGCTCCAGCCGGTGACGTCTCCCGTCCTTGCCCACGGCGACTCTTCCTCCGTCCCCGGCCCTTCTTGCTGGGCCCAGCCTCAGCTGCTTCCGGGATGGACGTCGGGGGAGTGCAGGAAGCCCAGCAGGCAGGTGGGCCGCTGCTGCGCACAACCCCAGAGGCTAGGAGGTCCGGGCACGGAAGGGAAATCCTGCCCGCGGTGTAGGTCGCACTAGCTGAGCGTGCTTGCCTGCCACTTACGCCTGCTTTGGGGCGGACGTTAATAAAAGCGGGGCCACGTCTTACTGCTGCTGGACGACGCGACAAGCTGAAATCAACGGGGCAGGTTTGCATGCAGAGGACAGAGAAGCGGACGGGCGTCCTCGGGGCACTGTGGTCGCAGCCCTGGTTCCGCCTGCCGCTCCCGGAGGCCAGGGCCGCGGACTTGACCCTGGCTGGCGGCTGCTTAACAGGTGCGCTCGATTGTAGGAGAAGCTTCTCCCTGTTGCAGGGCGGCAGGGACCTCTTTAAACAAAGAGACAATAAAATAAAGAATTAAAGATTCTAAACTAATGCCAGTTTTATCATAAATCTATATGATAAAAGAGTTAAAACTAGATGTTTTCTTTGAAAGAAGAGGCTCTGGAATTTCTTTTATTGGCATTAAAAGCAGCCGGCAATGGGCCTGTAAAGCTCAGTTTAAGGGCAAATATTGCAAAAAGAATGAACATAATTCTACTTAATAACAGCAGAGGAGGGAGGCCTTTTTATCATTTGTGTGTGTGAGACACGGGGCAGGAGCCCTCACGTTCTGTTTGTTGGGTGAGGAGCCCCCTAGCAGTGAGCTGCCCGCAGGGGTTCTGAGCAGATGAGAGCTGGCCAGGCGGGCGGGGCCGGGCGGCGGGCAAGTCCCAGGAAGCAGTACTTCTGAGTCAGGATGTGATAAGCACCGAACGGGAGACGCACAGCGTGGTTAGGGGCTCGGAGAGGGCAGAGGACTTCTCGCCAAAGCCGTCCCAAGGGACTTCGCCGGGAGGAACTGCGTCCGGGACAAGGGCCGAGCTGGGTCTGCAGGTAAGACCTCTTTCTCCACGCTCTGGGGCCGCCGGTAGCAATTTTCCATTTCAGCCCTCCCTAAGAAGGCAGAGATGAGGCTGCGTAAGCCCTGCAGTTGTGGGGGAACCGCCACTTTCCCCACCCCACCCTGCCTTCAGGTCCTCCTCTACCCAATGAGGAAGATGGGTTGTGGGAGCCTAAAGCCCCTTCCACTCTCTAGGAGTTTCTGGGAGAACACGGTTCCCCCGGCAGATCAGAAGGTGTCCTAAAATATAAGCAGGAAGTGTGTGTCCCTTACGGTCAGGCTCAGCTCATATGACAGAAAACTCAAGCTCTGTGCAGCAGATCCACAGAGATCTCGGGGAGCCCAGCCTCTGCTGCGGCTCCCTCTGCCGTCCTCCGTGATGATGTGAGAGTGCCTCATGCTCCGTGGTGGTGACTCGGATCCTGCCATCACATCTGCACTCCAGGCAGCCAGAAGAGGGAGAAGGCCGGTAGTTTGACTCTTTTTCAGCAGTCTTTCTGGAAGTCCTCCTCACCAAGTCCCCTGTCATCTCCTGGGCCGATCTACAAAGAGGCCTGGGAAGTGCAGTCTTTTGCTCAGTCCGCGGGGTTAGTTAGAGGAGAGAACGGGGACTGAATTAGCTGCATCCACTTTTGAGCTGCACCTTGAGGGACGGGCGGGAGGTACCTGGGTGCTCAGGGAGCGTATCATGAGCGTGGACCTGAGACAGAAGCCCCTGGGCTCGACCTGTGGGATCCTGAGGATTTGGCCTGTGCCTGTGAGCGTTTTCTTCTTTCCTGAATTTGGAAGATTCGTATGTCACCTCTACGTAATCATCAGACATTTTTTTCTTGGGGACTCGTTCCAAAGCGAGTTAGTCGGGAGTTGGGAAGGGAGGCCAGAGCCCAGGTGGAGGGTGGGCTGAGATGGAAAGTTTCGGCCAGGCTGGCGGGATTAAGGCTGACTGTCCCGTGCTCTCAGAGCTGATAGCTTGTGCTTGGGGTTTAAAAGCTGTGATATCCAGGTGACTTCCGCACCCTGAAACCTTCCCCAGGAATTGCCACGAGCTGGGCCGTCTTCAGCGCCCTCGCTGTGGGAAAGGGCTGCCTTCTTGATGCCAGCGGGGGACTTCTGTCTGACAGACTGCACCGGGCTCATCGGGGCTTCCCAAGTGCTCTTCCTTCCAGAAAGCTCTGGGACACAGGAAGCAGGCAGCACTGCCCCAGGGAAATAAAAATAAAATGTGGACCCAACATTTAGAGGGAAGGAGGCACCGTGACATTCGTGCCTATTGTTTGGCATTTTATGCACCACAAAGTGAGAACTAAATTGTGGGCTTCGCAGCATTGCTGTGAGGGGACAGAACCCCACACTTGCTTATCCCAGGAGACGATAAAAAGAAATTGTCCCCCCTTGTTGGTGCCTGATAATAGAATCTTCCTGAAATGGTTTGATCTTCTTTTGTTGTTTCATGGCCAGAACGTTTTGTGTTCTTTTTTTAATTAAAAAAAATTTTTTTAAAGATTTATTTATTTTGAGAGAAAGAGACAGAGTGAGCAGGAGTGAGGCGGAGAGAGAAGGAGACACAGAATCCGAAGCAGCTCCAGGCCCTGAGCTGTCAGCACAGAGCCCGTCGCGAGGCTTGAACCCACGAACCGTGAGATCATGACCTGAGCCGAAGTCGGACGTTTAACAGACTGAGCCACCCAGGCGCCAGTATTTATTTTTTGAAAGAGAGAGAGAGCAGGGGAGGGGCAGAGAGAGGGGGACAGAGAGACAGAGAATCCCAAGCAGGCTACCCGCTGTCAGCGCAGAGCCTGACACAGGCCTCGAACTCAGGATTCTGAGACTCAGGACCACCTGAGCTGAAATCAAGAGTCAGACGCTTAACAGACTGGGCCCCCCAGGTGCCCGGAACGTTCTGTGTTCTGTCTTCACGTTAATTCATGAACCAGAGAGACAACCTCAGAGCCTGGCCAGAGAGAAGGCTGGGGGGGCTGTCAGGAATGGCACCCCTTGGCTTCCGACAACGGAGAAACAAGAAGTGGGGTCATTTTATGTGTTGGTCGTTTGGGCGGCAGCTGCTGGCATCTGAGAAGTCGGGAGGTGAGGGGGGGCTGGGGTGACAGGGGCCGGGGTGGGGGCAGTGTGGGCGGAAGGGGAGCAGGTTTGGTGGTGACGGAGGCGCAGGGCTGGGCCGCAGCCAGAGGGAGGGGCCGACCAGGGCTGGTGAGCTGCAGCTCCCCCACGCCGCCTGCGCCTGTGTCTGTCTGTCTGTCTGTCTGTCTCTGCCCACGGGCCCCTCTGCTAGGTGAGCTGACTCTCCAGGTGGAGAGCGAACGGCGCCCGGATGGGCCCTTCACAGGGGCCCCGACAGCAGAGGCCTGGTCAGGGGAGCGGCAGGCACACGGGGGAGTGGCCCCGTGGCCCCCGCTGCCCGTCAGAGGGACAGGCAGGCACCGGGACGCGGCCTGGGCGGAGGTGCTGAGCCCCGCTCTGCTGGACGAGCCTCTTGAACTGAGGAGACGAGGCCTCGGTGAAGGACGGCTCATCGGGCTAGAAAGGGCCCGTCGACCGCAGAGCAGTCTGTCGCAAGGAGCATTCATGTGCCCGTCTCTGGGGGGCCGCTGGGCTGCGGGGGGCAGGAGGGGCCGTCTGAGCACAGCAGGCTGGGGCCCGGGACCCCAGGCCCCCCCAGGCCCCCGGGTCCCCGTCTGGCCTGGGAGCAAACACCCCCGGCTGAGCTTGGCCTCCTAATGTAAGAGGGCTTGCGGGCGGCAGGCAGAGACTGTTCACGACTCAGAGACGCCCGCCCCCTGGGCCCGTGGCCAGGGCTGTGCCCTCCAGCTGCAGCCCCTCCCCCCCCCCACCAGCCACGGACACAGCCACTGCCCGGCCCCGGCCCCGACCCATAAGTCCCCTGGGCTGTATGCAGCAGGCGCCGGCTACATGTGCACATACGCACTTTGGGGCGAGGAAGGGGTTGGTGGCTGGCATCAGACTCTCAGGAAGTTTACCCCCCAAATGTTAAAAACTCCCGCTAGACGATGGCATGGACCGCGGACACACGTGGTCTGTGTGCCCGTTTGCAAGCTGGAAAAGGCTACGTTTATGGTCTGCCTTCAGAGATCTCAGCGTTTGCCCTTGACCGGCTCTGCCACGAACCGCTTCCCTCTGATAGGGGCCTATCGACCAGTCGTTAGAAATCCAAACTTTCAAATACCAGCGGAGGACACAGGGCTGTGTAGGCAACGTGCTCACACAGATCATGTGTTTGACCTGGTGACGGGTACCGGTCACGGCTCTCTGGACAGAGGCAGTGGGGTATACTTATGCACATACGAGGACATTTGGCAGCAGAGGCAGCGGGGTATACTTGTACACATGAGGACATTTGTCACCAGGCAGCTCTGGTGGCCAAGATGTCCCATGATGCCCCGTGTGCGGGCTGCGATCGGGAAAGCCAGAGCTGTGAGTCTAGGCCAAGCCCACAGGCCAGGAACCGCGAGTGCGGGAGAAGATGGACATCCCGGCTCCCGCGGAGAGCGCAAGCGTTCCTTTCTTCTCCTTAGTCTCTCGCTGCCTTCAGCGGGTTGGGGGAGGCCCACCCCCCGCAGGAGGGAACTCTGCTCCACTGAGCCCCTGCACTCCCTGAGATCCGGAACAGCCTCAGAGACCCGCGCAGAGCCCGTCTCACCAAACGCCTGGGCAACCTCGGGCCCAGTCGACGGCCGCGTAAAACCATCCATCACGCGTAACCCGCCTGAATCATCATTTCCTTTCCTGATGGAACATTCCTCCGTAACTTACCAGTCCAGCCGTCTCCCTCCCTCTGCTCTCCGGGGCGCGCACCCTGGCTGTGGGTCTGTGCCGACAGCGCTCCTCTGAAGAGCCCTCAGCCCCTCTGCCCGTCCCCACGCACCCCGCACGCAGGACTGTGGCCTCCGGTACTTGGATGTGCCGCAAGCATGGGGA
The DNA here is from genome assembly GCA_017311185.1 of Proteles cristata cristata. Taxonomy (NCBI): domain Eukaryota; kingdom Metazoa; phylum Chordata; class Mammalia; order Carnivora; family Hyaenidae; genus Proteles; species Proteles cristata. Next base: position 25,746 of record JAESUZ010003716.1, on the reverse strand, counting down.
GGTCTCCACTAATCCGCCCGCACCCGTGTAGCAAACAGGAAGACACTATCCCGCGTCTGCGAGAGGCTCCAGTGTCCTGAGCACGATCGACTTACCCAGAGGGTCAAACCCCTGAAGAGCCACGTACTTGGCAGACACAACGAGACCCTCTTCCTTCCCGCGTTTCCCCAGCGTCTAGATATTCTAATGGGCTCAGGACAGTGTGATTCTGCAGCAAGGTCTTGGAAAGCATCCAAGTGCTCCATATATAATTTAAAGTTCGGCTCTTAGAAGCAGAGCAGAATTATTTTTAGACATGGACAAGGTCACAAAGACAGCAGGCGGGGGAGGAAGGGCCGCTGAGTCTGGCAGATGACTGAGGCGTGGTTCGCGGACTTTCCAAATTCCAGGAAGAAGGAGAAGGGACGTGAGGCCTGCGGACGAGGGTGGTGGCTGCGTGGTTCCAGATGAGCTCGCAGCTGTCCCCGTGGTCGTGGTCGGAAAGGAAGGAAATCGCCAAGATGAGGGACAGAGTCAGAGCCTGCAGCCTGGGAAGGGCTGAGGCCCTACGTCCAGCAGCCTGGAGGGAAAAGAACCGTGCCAGCAACATGGGGGTGTGTGCAGAGGCAGACCCTTCCCTGCAGAGCCTCAGGGGGGCCTTCAGACCCTGGCCACCGCCTGGGGCAGCCTGTGACAGACTTGGGCAGGGCCCGCGAAGCCGTCTGAGTCCCTGACCCCGGGACAGTCGTCCTGTGATGTCAGCGTGTGCTGGCATGAGCCGTGAAAGTCCGGGGTATCTTTTAGGCGGTGATGGGGAACTAGCCCTCAGGGCACATCCTGCTGGAGGGAAGCTGTGCAGTCAGTACGGCCCGGAACGTCCCCTCCTATCAGGGATTCTCTTCTAAGGTCACAGCTAAAAAATAAATAAAATATAAAATAAAATAAAATAAAATAAAATAAAATAAAATAAAATAAAGCAAAATAAAACAAAAGTCTAGTTGAAGGGTTGAACAGAGTACTAAAATCCATGCATTGCAAAAGAGTAAGGAGGGAGAGTTGGCTCCGTGTCCCCACAGTGGCCGGGGAGCTCTGCTTGCTGTGCTCTGACCCACTGAGCGGGGCTCCGAGCGCCGGCACGGGGTGGGGGTGGGGGGCGGTAATGGGTCGCCCACAGGGAACACGAGTCTGCATACATAGACCTCAGGTTTTGCAAAACCTTGGGGGATCTGACAATTCTCGACCTTATTTTTTAAAATTACCTATCATGTACTTATTCCCAAACAATACTTGCTCATTGCAGGAAAAGAGAATTCTCACAATAAGCAAAAGGAAACAAAAATATCTAGATCTGTTTACATGTATGTGCACACAGGTGTGTGCGCACACACACACACACACAGGCGCCTGTTGTCTCTCGTGATATATCCTGAGCATATTTCCATGTCAAATATTTATCTTCATAATAGTAACAAGTGAAAAATTTAAAAATTTTTTAAAGCATGTGACTCTTTTTTTAATGTTCGTTTATTTATTTTGAGAGAGAGAGAGAGAAAGAGAAAGCAGGAGGGACAGAGAGATTGAGGGAGAGAAAGGGAGAGAGAGAATCCCAAGCAGTCTCTGCACTGTCAGCACAGAGCCCGACGCAGGGCTTGAACTCACGCACTGTGAGATGATGACCTGAGCCAAAATCAAGAGTCTGGGGCTTAACGGACTGAGCCCCCCAGGCGCCCCTCAAGTGTATATTTTTACGATAATTTACTTAACCTGTGGTCATGTTTGGACTCAGTTTATTTCTATTGTTTTCTATATCGCAGACAATTCAACGACAGCTGACCAATCTCTAACTTTCTATTTAAAAAATATCAATTATATAAGAAGCTATAAAGGGCTTTTGGCTAAAGTAAACTTCAGTGTGCACCAACTTTTTAAAGCTAGGAGGCTCCAGGAAGGAGTGGGTGATTCCATAACAGGAACCCGAGGCTGGGGGTACAGGACCTATGGGTGGAGGCTGGCATGGCGCCCTGGCCGGGGAGAGAAGGGCACCCACGGGCCATTGCCCACAGGCCCAGTGTTCCTTTCCTGCGGCCCCTGCCCTGCACAGGCCCAAGGGCAGTCACCCCCAGACTGCAATCATCAGAGCCCTCTGGGGCTTGTTAAAAATAGGCACCCCGTATAGAGGCAGCACTCTGGGCAGACCCCAGCCACGTGGTGCGGGAGGAGGGGGAGACCAGGTGGCCTGCCTCTGATGAAGGTGGGGCCTAGGGACTCCCCAGTCATTCTGGCGAGGGGAGGCCTGACCTCCAGCCTCGGCTCTTTTACAATACAGTTTGGATGCTGGAGAGGTTAGCTAGGGGATGGGGTGGGACCAGGACCAGGCAGCAGCTCCCCAAAGGTGTGCACCCCCTCATTTGGCTGGGGCGGAAGGGCCGGGGGGGCTACAGAAACGGCTTGTTCACGACCGCAGGCTCAGGCACTGGGCCCCCGCACCGCGGACTCTCCATGGGGCGTCTGAGAGCCGTTTGCCTTGGGGTAACCGAGCTCCCCGCAGGGCTGAGGCCGGCCACACCAGGCCTCTGAGGGACCAGCCCCACATCCGAAGCAGGAAACTAACTGGCGCGGAGTTGAGCTCGGTAACACGTGGGCCTGACCCTCACCCGTCACCCGGCACGCCGACAGGGAGGCTGGAGCTCGGGCACTCGCGGCAGGGCTGTGGGGGCCTCTGGCGGGCGCGCAGGGGCGCGTGGGGCTCGTCAGGTAAGAGCTTAGGTCTCAGACGCCCCCATCCCAAGCCCCCGTGCCCCCCGCCCCCCCGCCCGTCCCACTGGCTTCGGGCATCCAAGTCTGGCGCAGGGTGTCGCTAAGGCCCCCTCGCGGGATCACTTCCTCTCCCTCCAGCCGGGGGCGGGGCGGGCCCAGGGCCTGGACTCTCCCCCGCACCCCCCCCCGGGCCAGGGGCGCAGGGGCGCCCGCGTCTGCCCACCCACTGGGGGTTCCGCGTCGCATACCCCGCCCGGATGAAAACCTGGGGCGCCCGCGGCTCGGGGCGCCGCCCCCGAGGGATCCTGCGGGGGGTGCCTCGGTCGGGGTGCGGGTCCCCTACGCGGTGCGCTCCCTTCCAGGGCTGCGATCACGCCCACCTGCTCTTCCGGCCCCTGCTGGGCCCTCCCCCCGCCCCCGGCACTCTCCCACCCGCTCCCTTCCACCGGGGTGCTCCCGGCCCCTGCCCACCCTGCGCCCGCGTCGCTGGCGGGGTACAGCCGCCACCTGCGGGGGCCCCTCCTTCGCTGGGGCCCCGCCCGTCTGGGATGCTCCGCCCACCCGCGGGGCGCCCTCCGCCCGCAGATCGTCCCCCGCCCCCCTCCCGCGCCCGGTCGTCCAGCTGCCCCCGAATCGCCCCCACCTGCCGCGCTCGCCCTGCGGCGGGTGCGCGCCCCGCCCCGCCCCGCCCCGCCCGCGCCCCGGAGCCCCGGAGCCCGCCCTAGGCCGCCCATTGGCGCGCGGCGCGCGGCCGGGGCGGGCGGTTCCGAGCGGCGGCGGGCGGGCGGGGACCCTCGCGGGCTGCGCACCCGCCCGGCACTGTCTGCCCGCTCGCCATGGACGAGGACGACGTCTCCTCCCGCAAGGGCGCCCTCCCGAAGTTCCTGGAGCACCTCTCCGGGGCCGGCAAGGCCATCGGCGTGCTGACCAGCGGCGGGGATGCCCAAGGTGCGCGGCCGCCCGGGCGGGGGCGGCCGGGGTCCCCGGGGCGAGCGGGGACCGGGGATGAGAGCGCCGGGAAGAGCCGTGGGGGGTTGCTGCGGGAAGAGAGGGTTGGGGCCAGCCCGACGCCCGCGACCGCAGGGGTGCCTTCCGGGGCAGCAGGGGGCGGAGCAGCCCGGGAGGGGTCGCTGCGGGCGGGGAGGCCGGAGGAGGGAGGTCCTGGCCCGCGGACCCTTCATCCGGAAGACAGTTTCCCGCCGCCACGTTTATTTTTAAATTGGGGCTGCGACGGGGTCTCCCGGAAGTCATTGCTTGTCAGGTCTTGGGGGCGGGGTCAATCCCCCTCGGGCGCGACCGCCCGGCTGCGGCGGCTCACCACCCCCACCCCGCGTGCGGGAGAGCGCCGGGTCCCCGCCGCGCGTCCGCGGGGTTCGCGTCCCCGCGCGGGCGGGCTCCCGGCTGTGGCCTTGCGGGGGGCGCGGCGGGGGCGCGAGGGGACCCCGCGCGGGGGGCCCGGGGTCCGCGGGGAGCGCTTTGAAAGGTTTCCGCCGCTCCCCTGACAAAACCGAAAACTGAGATGGGTGACTAGGCCCGCCCTCCAGCCTCGGGATGGGAAGGACCAGGAAGCCGGGGCTCCGGGGCGTCACCGGCACCCGGGCCGCGGGCTCCAGTCCCCCCACCCCCACCCCCACCCTGGGGAGGCCGGCTTTGGGGAGGGGGGCACCCCAGTCTGGGGCCCGCGGACACCCGAAGGGAGTGTTTGTATTTAAAGGAGGGGTGGCCTGGCCACGCCCGGGGCCCTGGCGCTGGGTGCACGTGGGGCCGCAGGGGCTCCCGGACGGTGGGGTTTCCTGAGCCGGGTCACTCCGGGGACGGGGCAGGCCGGCCGCCAGAAAGTGGGTCACACGCGTCCTCGGAGCCTGGAGGTGGCCCGCGCTGGAGGCGCCAGCCCGGCCGGGGTTGGGGTTTGTTTTCCCCGCTCCTCCTGCCTGGCTTCCACGCGCTTCTCGGCCACACCAGGTGGAAGGATGCTGGCGCACCGCGCCCGGCACCCTCGCCGCCCCCCGCGCCCCCGCGCCCGTGACCTTCCCTTCGCCCTTGAGCCTGGCAGGACGGCGCGGGGGCGGCAGGTTCGGGCGCCGCGGCCTCGGCCCCGCCCGCCGCGCGCCTACGTGATGCAGGGCCAGTAGCCGCCCGCGCGCCCTGCGCTCCTGGCCTTGGGCAGCCGGCGCGGGGGGCGCGGGGGGCGCGGGGGTCCCGAGCTAGGCCGCCTCGGCCGCCCGGGGGAGGCAGCGGGCGCCCGTCTCCGCCCCCACCCCCACCCCCAGGCCCGCCTCTGCCTCGGGAGGGGACCCCGCTCTGATTAGCATTCCCCGGGAGGAAGCATTCCGGGGAGGCAGTGCGCATTGTGACCAAGCAAAGGCCGGGGAGCCGGGGGATGGGGGGGCGGGGGGGAGGGGCGGGGGGGGAGCAGAGGAATCGCCCACGTCCCTTAAATGAGCGCCGAGGCGGGCCCCGTGGGGTCCGGCCCGGGTCGCCCCGGGCCCGGAGGGGCTTCCCCGTCAGCGGGCCTGTCAAGCACGTGCGCCTGGAGCCCTGGGCCCGCAGCTTCGGAGGCTTCCTGGGCGAATCGGGCCCCACAGGGCGCACTCCCGCCTGGCAGGACAGGAACCGGCTTTAAACCACAGCTGCAGGGCCGCCGTTTCAGTTATTTTACAACGAACATTTTGTGTCTGTTGAAAAAAAAATGTATAGGCCTTGTCTTGAACTTCATGCGAATAGTCAATCTCTTGCTTTAGTACTTGGAGGTCTGATTGAGCGTCTGGATGTGTTACTGTCTGAGAAAGCTCCCCAGGCGCCAGCTCCGGTCGCGGCAGCAGCAGATTTTCAGACCCTTAGAGAAGGTTGTTCCTAGAGAGATTGTCTTAGGCGCTCTGTCCTTTGCCTGTTTCGGCTTGATTCCGGGTTCTGTCAGCACTTAATTTTCCCTGAGATAGGAGAATTCTGCTCACAGCTAACCATCGGGGAGAGCACACGCAAACCTTAAGTTCAAGGTAGTTTTCTTTCTTTTTTTAAAAAATTTTTTATGTTTATTTATTTTTGAGAGAGGCAGAGACAGAGCGCAAGCAGGGGAGGGGCAGAGAGAGGGAGACACAGAATCCGAAGCAGGCCCCAGCCTCCGAGCTGTCAGCACAGAGCCCAGAGCCCGATGCAGGGTTCAAACTCACAGACTGAGAGATCGTGACCTGAGTCGGATGCTCAACCGGCTGAGCCACCCAGGTGCCCCACAGGGTAGTTTCCTGATCTGACGTGAAATGGCGGTCAGGTTCCATGCGGAGATGACCATGGCTACTATTTTGGGGGCATGTTTTGGGTACTGGGAGTGCTACGGCCCCCGTTTCCAGGCCTGATTACATCACTTCAAGATACGTACGCCTTTATTTCCGAGGTGGGGAGAAGGTCCTACAAACCCGTGAGCAGCTTAGTTCAGATTACGTGGCTTCTGTGTGGCTGTGGGCAGGATTTAAAGAACTCCTGTGAGGCCTCAATCCCCACTACTTCCCAGTAGGCCGTGGTCTCCAGGGGCCTCTCTTTGGTAAGGTTGTAAAGTAAGTCCAAGTTCATGCTCCAAGGTGGGCAAAGCCCAGCTTGCTCAAAGTTATACAGATGATTCTTTTTTAATTTTTTTTTAACGTTTTATTTATTTCTGAGGGAGACCGTGTGAGCAGGGGAGGGTCAGAGAGAGAGGGAGACACAGAATGTGAAACAGGCTCCAGGCTCTGAGCTGTCAGCACAGAGCCCGATGCGGGGCTCGAACCCGCGAACCATGAGATCATGACCTGAGCCGAAGTCGGACGCTTCACCGACTGAGCCACCCAGGCGCCCCTGTACAGATGATTCTTAAACAGCTTTGTGAGTGGAGCAGAAAACGCCTCTTTACCGTGAGAGCACTGGGGTAGCCGGAGGAATCCCACAGCGATGCCAGAGTGACGGAGTGTGTTGTTTTCCAGTCGAGTTGAGCGTCATTCTTTAGGAAAATAAAAATAAAGAAAAAAAAATCCTCCCATCTGCATGCCCCCGCCCTGCCCACTAAGGAAGACTGTTTCTAGACCTTACTGTCTTTCTCCTTCTGGGTTTCTAATGTTGTCGTGAGGAATGTCTGCAAGTTTAAACGGATTTTCCACGGTGCTGGACGGACAGACTTCCCATGACTAAGCAGCCACCCTCCAGCGAGGTTGTGTCACACAGCGAAGGTGATTCACTGTGGGCGCTGCAGGGCCGGATGCAGCCGAGAAAGCGCAGGGACCCAGGGCAGCGAGGCTGGGAAGGTTGAGTCCTCTTTCGCCGGAGGCAGAGCAGACACAGTCCAGTCTCCAGAGAGCCCCCCCCAGCAGCCTTTCCAGGGTCAGCAAGAATCTCCGCAGTGTGAGTGACTACCTCCAGGCCTGACACAGGGACCAGGGGGCTTTGCAGGCGTGGGTGCAGAGGGGACGGAAGGTGGGGACCCACGTGTCTCTACAAGCTGCATTTCTGGGGGGGCCAGCACAGGACGCGGCACCTACCCACCCCCACACACAAAGGCCCTGTGGGCCACTCCCTGTCATAAAAGGCCGGGTGACTGGAGTTCTGGAGTTCGGTCTCCCTTTTCCCATTAGGTCATTTCGATGACTTGAACCTTGGCTAATGCAAAGCACTCTATCTGCGGAGCGGTGTCTGGGAACGGCTAAGGCCTCAACGATTTGGACTTCAGCACCTTAGTCAGAGCCGCGAGGCGCTGGTCTCGGGCCTGGGCATGAGGGTGGCTCCGCTGCTGAACGAGAAGCTTGCACACCGCCCCGGGGCCCCGTGCGGGTGGGTTCCTGCGAGCCCAGCCTGACGCAGAGGGAGCGGGGCCGGTGGGCGCCTTGTCTCCAAGGGCTCTGGGGGCTCGTCCTGTCCTGGAACTCTGTACACGTACGTTCTGTAACAGGGTTTTATTCCGACGTAAAATGTAATAACTTAGCAAAAACTGTTGCGTCGGGGAGGCAGTGTGTTAGAATTATAGCACTAACCCGTGAGCGCCCTGGGCAGTCAGCCATTGCATCCTTGTCTGTAATGCACACGCACCGAGTGGCACGCCCAGTGACTTCGAAGTTAGACACTTCGTCATTTTTCAGAAAAACGCAAACCCGGTTTATGGGAAACAAAGAGTTTTGGCTCAGAACTGACCAGGGAGATGCCAGGGCCCACGGGGCGCCAGCCAGAGGGGCCGCCAGGTGCCGGGGCCCACGGGGCGCCAGCCAGAGGTGGACTTTGTAGGTGGAGGGTTTGGCCTCAGGTAGGAGCCCATCTGCCCGGCAGGAAGGAAGGCAGAGCCAGGCGCAGGGTGGAAGCAGGTGCTCCTGACGACAGGCACGTAGTGTCTGGGAAAGGGTGGATCAGAAGTGGGTAGAAAGTAGAGCTGAGCAGTAGAAGCAGGGCTTCGCCCCAAGCCCATTACAAAGGTCACTGTGTAGCCACCGCTTTATAGAAGAGAAAACAGGGGCTCAGCTGGGTAAGTGCCTGACTTCGGCTCAAGTCGTGATCTCGGGGTTCATGGGTGCAGCCCCACGTTGGGCCCTGTGCTGACAGCTCGGAGCCTGGAGCTGCTTCAGATTCTGTCTCCCTCTCTCTCTCTCTGCCCCACCCCTGCTTGTGCTCTTTCTCTCAAAAATATAAACATTTTTAAAAATTTTTAAAAAACAAAAAGGAAAAGAAATAGAAGAAATTAATTGTAAATGTATATTTTATTCAACCTTGTATTTCAATCCATCATGAATATAAAGACCGTTAATAGGACATTTCACAGCCTTTTCTTTTTTTCTGTGCTGAGCCTTGAAATGTACTCTGTCGTCTGACAGGTGTGTCTCAGCGTAGCCCGGGGCCGCCCAGGGATGACGGGGCTTCAGCCCCTGCGGAGGCCATGGCGGCTTGGCTTCAAGCCCCCCTGAGCATCTGTGTTGAAGCTCGGATGGCGTGCAGGGGTCCGGTGGCTGTGGTCTCGGTGTCCGTGGGGGACACGGCGCGTGGCCGGCGTGGGGTGCCTGTGGCCTGTGGTCGGCCTCTCCCTCCCCCCACCGGGAACCGTGTATCTGCTTCCTGGGTACTGCCTGCAGCCCGGGACCCTGACCACGCGCTCAGTGACGTCGGGCACCGGAGCCTGGCAAGGGGAAGAGGCCCCATCCGTGTGCCCTGGACGGATGGACGGACGGACGGACGGACGCGTACAGGCAGGTCACGTCCCCCTCGGGCAGGACGGTTCAGGCAGGACTCGCGGGTTCGGCTGGCACAGGACGCGGAGGAGGGCGCGTGCCGGTTGTCCTTACAACCCCTGCCCTCTGCCACCGACAGTATTCAAGGGGGCTTCACGGAGAACCCTGGGAGCAGGGGCAAGTTCAAGTTTGTTTCCTGACACGCCGCTGGCCGCCAGCTGCTTCCTACAGAGACGCGGCGCTCAGACCTCAGACGCCAGGAAGAGGGCCCGGGACTCTAGAGTTCAGAAAGGACTTTAAGTATAGGGACGAACAGTGAGGGAGTGGTGACCTGGGGAAAGCCGCTCCGGGCCGTTAAGAGGGTTAAGGGGACTGCTCATCCCCCTCCGATCACGTGGGAAGCAAAGTGAGCCGCTTAGTTTGCTAGAATCAACATGTCCCTTGCTGCTGCTTGCAGATGACTTGAAGTTTCTTTTCTTTTTCTTTTCATAAAGTTTATTTATTTCTGAGACAGAGACAGCGTGAGCAGGGGAGGGTCAGAGAGACAGGGAGACACAGAATCTGAAGCAGCTCCAGGCTCTGAGCTGTCAGCGCAGAGCCCGACGCGGGTTTGAACCCAGGAACCGCGAGGTCATGACCTGAGCTGAAACTGACGGAGCCCCCAGGCACCCCAAGATCACTCGGAGCTTAGACGTCGTCAGAGCAGACCTCAGGAAGCATTTGGAAACAGATCCCCGGCGCTCGCTGACCTCAAGGAAGAAGTGATCTTTTTTTTTTTAATTTCATTAAACTCTTTTTTTTTTTTTTAAATGTTTTATTTATTTCTAGGAGAGAGAGACAGATAGCGTGAGCAGGGGAGGGTCAGAGAGAGAGGGAGTCACAGACTGAAACAGGCTCCAGGCTCCGAGCTGGCAGTCAGCACAGAGCCCGACGCGGGGCTCGAACCCACGAACCGCGAGATCATGACCCAAGCGAAAGTCGGCCGCTTAACCGACTAAGCCACCCAGGCGCCCCTAAACTCTTTATTTTTTAAAAATTTTTGAAGTTTTTGTTTTAATTCCAGTGTACGATATGGTGACTGTCAGCAGTTCCTCTTTTTAATTTATTTTCTTTAAACATTTCAGTTAAGGAAGGAACGATCTTGAACAGACGCTGTACCCGCGCGGTGCTTTGGTAGGAAGCCGTGGACGCGTCCGAGCGCAGAGAACAGCTTACGGGTCTGGTCGCTCTGCTGCGTCACGCGTTTCCCAGCTCGCTGCCCCTCGTGGTTTCAGGGCTTGCTCTTTGGTGGTTCCCGTAAGCGACTCCGCATTCCCTGAAGGCAGGTTTAGATTTTTGCCAACGAGGAGACCACTGTCCAAGTATGAAGGCTGAGTTGGCAGGAGGATCACATTCCCATGATAGTAATTAGGAAAGTTGTTTTAATGTCCAGATGTGGCTGCTGAAAGGAAAGTGAAAGCACAGGGGTGGAGCCCTGGGGGGGCGGTGCCCTGTGAGGGAGGCCTTGGGGAGCAGGGGTGTCTTTTGCCCTCCAGGGGCCACTCCCTGGAAGGCGTCCACCTGCTGGGCCAGGCCCCGCCCTCGCCACGGGACTAACCCGCAGGCCCCGCCTCCAGCAGTTAAACAGGAATTGGGGCCCGGGGGACATTCTGGTCCCTGGAGCTGGGGACTCCAGTGCACAGACTTCCCACCGGGGACTCTGCACCAGCCTCAAGTCTGACTGAGGCTAAGGCTTACCCTCCAGCCGTGCCCTTCGTTAATATTGTTCCCTTGGCTTCTCACTTCCTGTGCCCTGAGCCTGACCGCCTCATCCCCCCAGGGGGGCTCCGGGCCCTACAGACTTCCTGGGAGCAGCCACCCCTCCTGGCTGTTAGCTACAGGCAGGCCCCTCCCCAGGCCCCAGGAGTGCTAGCTCCCAGCGGTGGCTGGAGGCCAGCCGGCTAGACTCAGTTACTCACTGCACGTGAGTTAAAGCCCAGTGCGCCTTGGGGAGGGTTTTGAGGACACACCAGCGGGGACCTCTCTCCATCACTGGTGCCTGTGCACTCTTTCTGTCTCAAAATAGGTAAATTTATTTATTTAAAATGTTTATTACTTTATTTTGAGAGAGAGAGAGTGAGTTGGGGAGGGACAGAGACAGAGAGGGAGAAAGAATCCCAGGAAGGGTCCTCACTGTCAGCACAGAGCCCCATGTGGGGCTCGAACTCATGAACCGTGAGATCATGACCTGAGTCCAAAGCAAGAGTCCGACGCTTAACCGACTGAGCCCCCCAGGCGCCCCTTAATCTTGTAACGAGAAGAACGTATTTATAAATTTCCTGTGTCATAACTAACCAGAGACAAAAAGCTGTTTTAGTCACCTGGCCGTGGTGTGGATCAGGTTGCAGGGACCCGGCGGGGTTTGGGGCAAACGTGGGGAGAATTGTGAGTTTCAAGGGCAGGGGCCGACACGGCGCTGAGTCTGGTGTGAGCAGCAGGCAGGGGCGTGTGGGGCGAGGCAGGGGCGTGCGGGCCCAGGTGTCGTCCTGACGCAGAGTTTGAGGGGCTGCAGACACAAACAGCTGTTACTCGGCAGGTCGTCTGAGGTTCAGGCAGGAAGGGGTGTAACTACCAGATGTGCACCTGTCCACGGATGTAGCTCTCACGCGGCCATTCCACGTGGACTTATTTCTAAGGTCGGGCCCCAGGCTCGTCCAGCCGCGTGACCGTTGTAGCCTTTCGAACTGTCGCCCTCGGGAGCCGACAGCCGAACTCCCGGCTCTCAGACGCGGCTCAGAAGTGACCGCTGCTACCCTGCTTCTGAGCGGCTTGCCCTCAGGTACATACGATTTCGCCTCCGTGTCCCTTACGCTCCTGGGACCCAGGGCGCCATCCGTGTGTTTGTTACCAGGAGTGGCCTTTCCTCGTGGCCCGTGCTGGAGGCGGGTTGCAAGGGCCGGCTGTCCGGGGGCCGGTGCTGACTGTCCCCGCCCGGTGAACACGGGGCTTTGCAGGGGTGCAGTGGTGACCGTGCAGCCCGCTCTCCACGGCGCGCCCCGGCCCGGGCGGGCCCTCGAAGGCGGGGCCCCCGTGGAGGCTGGTAGCGGTCGGGGTGCAGCGAGAGCATGGCCGTGCTGCACAAGCTGCTTCTAACTCCCTTCACGTGTCGCCCTCTGCAGGGTGCAGAGCGTGCCCCGGACCTGTCCCGAGCAGGTATTACTCACGGCTTTTCTTTTCATAAACAGCATGACTTTTTTTGAACTTGAGGCCATTGACGGAGACATTATTTACACCGCCAGCGGCTAAGGAAATAAGGGTTTTTCCCTCCTTAAATCCCAGAAGTGACTTTTGTCCGTATTAATTTGAGTTTGTCCGACTCCTGATGAACCGTGGTCCCTCTGGTGCCTTGTGGATGGGCCGGTGTCCGCGTCTGTCTGCGGTGACTGTCAGGGCGCCCCGGGCTCTCGGACCGTGACGCCCGCTGGCTGTGCGCCCTCAGTGCGCCCTCAGTGCTGGCCGACCCCGGCCCCGGAGGCGCGCACCAGGCCTGTGCGGTCTCGGTGCCAGAATCGCCCCAGTGCGGTCACTAACCGTGTCCCTGTCCCTTCCGCAGGTATGAACGCCGCTGTCCGCGCTGTGGTGCGCATGGGAATATACGTGGGGGCCAAGGTGTACTTCATCTACGAGGTCAGTGCTGCGTCTCCCTCCCGCCTGCCCTGACTCGGGGTCCCGTGCCTCCCGCCTGCCCTGACTCGGGGTCCCGCGCCTCCCGCCTGCCCTGACTCGGGGTCCCGCGCCTCCCGCCTGCCCTGACTCGGGGTCCGCGCCTCCCGCCTGCCCTGACTCGGGGTCCGCGCCTCCCGCCTGCCCTGACTCGGGTCCCGCGCCTCCCGCCTGCCCTGACTCGGGGTCGCGCCTCCCGCCTGCCCTGACTCGGGGTCCGCGCCTCCGCCTGCCTGACTCGGGTCCCGCGCCTCCCGCCTGCCCTGACTCGGGGTCCCGCGCCTCCCGCCTGCCCTGACTCGGGGTCCCGCGCCTCCCGCCTGCCCTGACTCGGGGTCCCGCGCCTCACGCCTGCCCGGGCGCTGCTGGCCCAGCAGGAGATGCCAGGTGGCCACGGGCTCGCTGAGGCCGGAGCAGGGCCCCGTGTGCCGCAGGGGGGTGGGGAGCGCTCCTGGTCCGGGCGCAGGTCTGTGAGATTTGTGCCCGGGAGTGGGGGCTGGGGGAGGGCACATGGGGCGCAAAAGGCCACATTTTGTCCACCTGCTGATCCCGTGGATTACGGTATTTATCTGCACCTCCTTCCTCATGGAAGTGATCTGTCCCTGTGCTGTGCGTAGTTGAATTAACATTAAGACAAATGGGAGAAAGGCCACGTTGAGCTCTGCGTCGTCGCCGTGGACTCCCGACCACCCCGACAACCTTTGTGTATCCGCTTCGTTCATACGAGGAGCCTGAAACGGGCCGGCGGCCGTGGGCCGTGAGGTCCCGCTTTCCGGGGGCCGACCACTTAGAAGTAAGCGGGGTTTGGAGGGGAGGCGCCCGGATAGTTTGGACCAGGCTGTTTATTTCAAAAACTATTGGGGAAAAATAATTTCTATTTAGTTTGAAAATTTATGAAAGTTAACAAAGCTGAAATCATGGAAAGAAGAGAGTATGTTCCTATCTTATTTGGATTCTTCCCAGGACTGTTTGTGAAAGTCTGGAAGGAGATCTGCATGTTACAATAACTGCAGCAAATAGGGACGCCTGGGGGCTCAGTCGGTTGAGCGTCCGACTTCAGCCCAGGCCGTGATCTCATGGTTCATGAGTTCAAGCCCCACGTCAGGCTCTGTGCTGACAGCTTGGAGTCTGGAGCCTGTTTTGGACTCTGCGTCTCCCTCTCTGTCTCTCTCTGCTCCTCCCCTGCTCACATACACACACTCTCTCTCTCTCTCTGAAATAAATAAACATCAAGAATATTTTTTAAAATCTAGAACAAATACTTTTCATGCAGTGTTTTCCGCCACAGCTACACCCACCGCTTCAGGGGTCTCACACTACGTGACCCCCTGTTTGGGGGCTCGTTCCTCTCCCGCACAGCCGAACCACGCAGGTCACGCCCCACCTTTCAGCTGTCCTGACGCAGGAGACCTGCGCCAGGTGTGAAGCCGAGGGGTGTTTTCTGGGATTAGTACGACCCCAGCACAGGGCGCCGGCCGCATGGCCCTTGCGGGGGCCTCGGCGTGTTTCGCCAGAGTGGCTCCTGAATCCGGCTGCAGGCCCCGACCTCCCCGCCCCAGAGCTGGCCTGGGCTCTCCTCCTGGGAAGCGGCTGCCCACAGGCCTTTGCTCGTGGGGCTGGAGAACACGTGTGTGCTGTTTGCCGGAAAGGTGTTTTCTTCGCCCCGTTCTTTGCTTTGCTTTTCTGAGCTGCGGCTCTGAGTCTGGGTTTGCGTCTGTCCGATTTGGGCGCTGTGCAAAGGTCGGGCTGATCCGGTGTTTCCGGACTGTTGTCTGGGCCTCTCCGGGGCCACGCTGCTGCTCTGAGTGCCGGCCCCGGGCGGGCGCTGGCGCGGACGGAGCGCGTCCCCACCGAAGGGCTTTAGTCTGGGACACTTGTCCCCGCGCGTGTTCTTCTGCGGGAGCCTGCGAGCTGCACGCATCCCCTCTGCGTTTTCCTTTGCTTCCATTTCACTCCTGGAGGGGCTTGAGCAGGACCCCCCAGCGGTCCCCCAGCGGGGCTTTGTGGGGCGGGGCGGCCTCGGCCAGGTTCCCCTCCTGTCACTAACGGGGGGTTTTCCGATTCGCTGTGGACGATCCTGCCTGGACCGCGGCGTCCAGCGCGGGCCCCACGGGGTTTGTCCCCTCGCTGGGGACACTGGCCGCTCTCCCGGCCCCAGCTCGGTCACAGCGGCACTGGGTCTCCACGGTGACTGCGGGTGCCGGAGGGAGGGGAAGGAAGTCACTTCCGTTATTTCCGTTGAAGAAACTCTTTCGAAAAAGAGAGTTTGCTTTGTCTGTGTCTTTTCGTCCCTGGCAGAGCCGGGAGAAAGCTCCGGTCCCCCAGCCAGCCAGGGACGGGGAGGGGACCTTCCCCGGGGCTTCATGACGGTCCTGTTATCGGGGCTCCTGGCCTGCGGTGCGTGGGGACCCGGGATAGCGCTCCGCTCCCTGCCCCGCCCCGAGCAGCGCCCGCACGGGGTTAGTTACCTGGCCCTGAATGTGCACAGTGCGGAGGTCAGGAGACCCTGCGTTAGGCCGAGGACCCGCTGTGCGGCTGGCGTGCGGGCGGGGGGTCGGCCTGGCGGCCACGTGCATGCTCACTCGCTGGGTGTGGAGCCTGACCTTAATCCTTCCCAGATTTAAGAGTTTTGTCGTGTTTCTGTTTGTTCTCAGTGGCCCTGAGACCTGGGGGCCGTCAGGTCGGATGTTAAGGATACTTGGGTGAGATCTCGACCCCCCGGCTGAGGACCCTGTCCTTCAGGGAGGACCTGTGTGCAGGGCGCTGTGGCAGTAACTGGTTGGCTGTGCTCCGCGCCTCGGGAGGAAGGTGCCGGGGGAGAGCGGAGCGCGGGGTCTGTGGCTCGGCCCCGAACGGCCGGCCCGTGGGTCCCAGCGCCGGGGGGCCGACAGGGGCAGCCTGGAGGGGCCTCCTGGGAACTGAAGTCATCTGCCTGGAGAAGACACTGTGCTTCTCTCGACGCCCTCCCCTCGCCCCCTAAAGAGGAATTCTTGGGGTCAGGCCTGTCCTTTGTGTCCCCGTGGGGGGCAGTCCTGGGCTCACTCAAAACCAGGCCCTTGGACTTCGCACTGCGAACTGATAGCATCTCATGAAGGGAGTCAGTGTGGTTCACGTCACAGACGTAAACCTCGCTGTGTCTGAAATCCAAACGAGTCTACAATCTGCTGGGGTTTTCTAACTCATTTGGGCAGCAAAACACTCGCCCTCACCCACCCGCCAAGGGTGACCGTCCCCAGGACGGGGCAGGGGGCGCCCACCGGCCAGGACCACGCCCTTCCCACAGTCGTGACGGAACCCCTGCTAGGCACGGCCGTCGATCGGACTCGGGTTTAGAAGACATTTGGTTTCTTTTTTAAAACCTCCTCCGGCAATCAGTCCACCCAACGTGCTTGTCTGCGTGTGGCCCCTCTCCACGCTGGCGGGGGGCGCTTTCCAGGTTACCCAGCAGTCTGGACGGTGAGACGGGTTCGTGTTATGTAAAGCAAGGCTTTCTGGGGTTTTCCCCGTGGCAGAAGGTTCGCGGGAGACGTGTTGACGGGAAAGCGCTGGCACCGGGCTGCTGTGTCTGGCTGTAGGTCGGGGCCAGGAGCTCATGCTCTGTGCGCTGAGCCCTGGGCCGCTGTCTGGGGAGGAGGGGCGGGCGGTGGGTTAACCCGTTCTTTCCACCTGGTGAGCCAGCTGTTGAGTTTCCCTTTTCCTTCTAGGCTGCGGTGTTTCCTTACAAACCTGCAGGTGGCTTGGGCTGTCTGGGGACGGTGATGGCAAACGCGTCACCTGGTTTTACAGGACGGGGCTCAGGAGGCGGCCCCGGCTTGAGGAGGACCAGGGCCGAGGAGCGCCCTTCAGTCCTCTGCTCCTCCCATCTTGGTTGCTGGAAACGGGAGGCTAGTTCTGTCTCATGGAGTCTGCGGGCTCAAAAACCTTTTAGCTGAAGGTTTTCTGCAGATTTACAGAAATTATAGCTCTTTTTAAAAATATTTTTATTTATTTCTAGGAGAGAGACAGAGACAGCGTGAGCAGGGGAGGGTCAAAGAGAGAGGGAGTCACAGATTGAAACAGGCTCCAGGCTCTGAGCCGGCAGTCAGCACAGAGCCCGACGCGGGGCTCGAACCCACGAACCGCGAGACCATGACCCAAGCGAAAGTCGGACGCTTAACCGACTGAGCCATCCAGGCGCCCTGAGAAATTATAGCTCTTTAAACATGACTCACTTAAAAGTCTTTCCTCTTTTTTATCTATTTATTTTACATGGAGAGAGGGAGAGCTGGGGAGGGGCAGAGGGAGAGAGAATCCCAGGCAGGCTCCATGCTCAGCACACAGCCCGACGCGGGGCTCGATCCCACGACCCTGGGATCATGACCTGAGCCGAAACCAAGAGCTGGACGCTCCATGGACTGAGCCCCCGGCGCCCAGAGCCTTTCCTCTCTGAGACCACGCTCACCAGCTGGGCGGCACGCAGACCTGGAACTCTCCGAGGGCCCCTCTCCCGTCTTCCGAACCTCGGGAAAGGCGAGAATAACGCCATCACATCGGCAGCCGATCTTCTCGTTAAAAGCACGCGTCTCCACGCGTTGTCAGGCGTCGTGGGAAAGGGGCCTCGGCCCAGGTCAGCCGCCGCCTGCGGCCGCGGGTGGAGGCCTGAGTGGCTTTCCCTCCGGGCCGGGCCCGCGACAGAGCGGACCTAACACCCTGATAAACCCGCGTGAATCTGTCTGTTCATAGATGGGGACCCTTTTCCCCTTCGGAACAGAACCCCGTTTGCCACGGGGCACCTACTTCAGAGGAGCTGCCTCGTTCACAGTCTCTAAGCAAGAAAAGTCCTGCTCGGGGCAGAGACAGGGAAGCCACCCAACCCCCGCTTTCCCAGCCGAGGCCGCGCAGGGCTGTCCCGCCCGCCCTCTGGCGTCCCCGGCTGTGCTGGGCGGGGCGGCCCCCGCTCCCGATGGGCGAAGGGCCCAGGATGCCGCTGTGACTTCCGGGGGTGTGCTGGGTTGCCCCCCTGCTCTGATGATCTGCCCCGCCCCACCCCGTCCCCCGCCCCAGGTGTCGGGAAGAGCAGGCAAGGTGACCGGAACCACACCGTGTCTTCTCCGTGAGGTTTGACACTTCACTGTTTCTACATTTTAACTTCCTTCCAGTCAAACTTCTCACCCACAAAGTGTCTAAAAATAGTAGTAGGATTGCCCGAGCGCGCAGTTAAGCGTGTGTCCCTGTGCCGCTGACGCGGGGGGTTGCTGCCCAGCGCGAGCAGGCCCGGCCCTTCCACACGGTTGCTGGGTTGGGTGATGTGCAAAGGACCTGTGGCCAGCGTGCTCCTGGACGGCGAGAGCTCACAGCCACAGCACCGCGCGTGGCCTCCCGCGGAGTGCCCGCTCCGTGACCCGTCCTCAGACCGTCCACACGCTGCTCCTGCAGAAGACTCGCCCGGGTTACCAGTGCAGTGTTCTAATCCCCAAAACGTGCTCTCCTTCCGGCCCTCCGCCCTGCCCTGTGTTGTCACCGAGGGGCCGTGTTACCTGACCTGGCGGATGCGGACTGCTGTGGCTGTGGGTTTTATGACTTGCCTGGGACTCTATTACCCGCCGTGGCGTGGAGAAATCCGAGCGCTGGAGGGCTGGTCTCGCCACTGGTTCGTCAGGTCTCCACAGGCACCCAGCGCGGGCTCCGCTGAGGGCCGACCTGTTCCCACCTACCGCAGCGTCTGACCGCAGCTCGCGGGGACACGCGCAGAGGCCACCCAGGGGCATCGTGCCTGAGGTCACGGCCCGCTTGAGCAGGGGGCGCCCCGGCTCCCTCGGCTGGAGCCGCTGGGCCCCGAGAGCCTGGTGAGGGTGGGCGTGGGTGGGCCCGCGTCACCCGAGGGTCCGCCCAGAGTTTCCTTAGCAAAGTAGAGCCGGAATTCCTGACCCTGGAAAGGCACCGACCTGGGGACCCTGCCGCCTCTTCGTCACGCCCACCTGGCTGTGCAGGACAGCGTTTCCCGACTCCAAGCGCTTGGGCGGTTGGGATCCCACCTCCTCCCACGTGCTTGCCGTCAGGCTCAGTCAGGGAAATGCTTTCGTCTGTTAAGGCACAGACTGGGAAAACGAAAATACATCTTTCCTGCAGCAAAATGCCGGGAGAGCTCTCCAGTGTGGGTGCTCACGACATCTAGAAAATACCTCGGGGTTCGTGGTCTTTGCCAGATTGTTTCCGCTGGCAGTCGGGATGTTTGCCTCTCCAACAGCGAGTTGTTGACCGAGTGATGCTGGAAGTCAGGTTCGGAAGGCTGTGCCGTTGAGAAGACAGGTGGACGCCTCGAACACGACTGTGCTACCGGAAGAAGCGGACTTGGCCAAAGCACAGCATCCGATTTCCCTCTGGGTCTTTAATTTAAAAAAAAGAAAAAACAGAAACCAAAAAAACTGCGTAGAATGAGGTCTCTAATAAAGCCGCCCATGGTGGACTGGCTCTGAGTTGACATAGGACCGATTTAACAGGTGCCTAAAAATGCAGGTCAGCGTGACCTCTGGGGGCAGCTCGGGTCCCTGCACAGGACTGGGGCCCTGGCTTCCTTGCACATGGGTCAGAACAGTTCCAAGCAAGAAGTTACTAATTTCAGAGTCTGGGGCACCTTCTGAGAGGTCACTAAACACCCCCACGTGAAGACCCCCGTGGGATGTCGCAGTTGGTGCGGCCCCTGAGGGTCTCTGGCTCGTCACCGTGCAAAGTAGGGTCAACAAGGCAGGGAGCGTTACTCTGGGTTAAAGATTAAGCGCGGTTCTTACAGGTTTAATGTGCTTTTATTCCTCTGTGAGTCACAGAACTGGCTCTGAAGTCAAATTCCAAAGAGGATTTTAGAAAATATTTTGGGCTCTTGGCTGTTCTGGAATGTGTGTTCAGACCTCCAGAGAGACCTCAATAGAAAGCAGCTCCGAACTTGTACATCATAGTAGGTTTGTGTAGACTCAGCCTTCTGGATTTAGTAACGTCTTCCTTGCAGGCGAAAGACGGCTTAAAGCGACGGTCGGGGATCTTGGCGTGCGCCTTGAGCTCGGATCCTGCCCGTCCCTTCCTGTGGCCGCGGGCTGTCCCGTAGGCAGCTCCACTGCGTGAAATAAACGGTCTTCGGAGAATGTTCTACGTTTCCAAATACGTGTTGTCTTGTCGGAGGATTTCCCACGTTCCTGCGCGAGGAGCAGAGGATCGACACGTGTTACTGAGCTGCGTTTAGTGCGTTGCAGCAGGGACAGGTGGAGGGGACTTCTGCGTCCCTGCAGAGGTGTCTGCGGGCCAGGAGCCGTAGGAAGGGCTGGTCTGGGCAGCACGAGTTGTCAGAACATTCTAGGGGTCGGTGCTGACAGCCCTCGGCAAGCTGGGGACACTCCCCCGGCCTCCGCACCCTCGCGTCCGGGGCCCCCTTCTCCTGGGTGTCCCTGGTGCCCTCGCGACCGCGGGAGCCGAAGTGACTCCTCCAGCGGCCAGAGGAGGGGGGGGTTCGCTTTCCGGTTTTGCCGAGTGGTTAGCGCGTGTCACCCTGCTGTGCCCGGACGGCCCTGCCTTACACCCGCCGTTCTGGCCTCGTCAGTGATATTTTCCCTCATCGTCAGACCCGCACGGGCTTGGGGGTGAAACGTGGTGCAGGCGTTGGGTCGGTTCAGCGCGGTGGCCGAGGCGAGCGCGGGCGGCTCATGTGCTGGGCGCCTACGTCCCGAGAACCGAACCCGGAGAGTCGGCACCGCCACGGGCCGTCGAGCTCCGTTCCCGTATCTGAGGAACGGCGCGTCGTGCTGGTGTGCGGTGACGGGGCTGGAGTTCTCAGGGGAGCCGGGGAGCTCGCGGAGCTGGGGGAGGCGGCCCTGACCGGAGGCCCCCCTGCGCCCCCTGCCTGCCCTCTGACTGTCGTCCGTCCGTCCGCCTGCCCGCGCGTCTGGCCCCGGGCAGCGTGAGTGGTCAGTGGCTCCCACACCGGGCACTGCGGAGCTCACGCTTCTCAGGAGCCCCCCTTCCAGAGGCCGGGCCTGGCTCCCGCCACACCCCGCTTACCACCCTCCCCTCCCCAGTGACACCCTCAGCGGCTCCAAACCTTATATGGACGGGCTGAAAACGCACACCCTGGGGGCTTTGTCGCTGCCCCGTGAAGACGTGGGCCTGTCCGGGGCGGGGCGGGGGGCTGCGGGGAGCCTGAGCCCGAGGGTCACGTCCTTGGTACTGGGGCGCGGGGAGGCCGCCAGCTCCAGGAGGAGCCTGCTCCCGGCTTCTCTACTTCAGTCCATTCCATCTGTCCCTCTGCCGTTCGTCACACAGAACACCAGACTGTGACAAGCGTACGGGTGTGTGTGCATTTACACATTCACGTACTGTACGGTGTAACATACTATGTAACTGTAATACGTATGTACAGCATGTGTTTCATGTAATATATAGCATATGTATTTGCTGTATTTATAATTGTAATTATATTGATATTTTGTATGCATATATGGTTATATATTATATACAGTAAATGTACGGTTATGTATTATATACAATCTATTACACGTTATATGGTTACATATTACATACTATATAGTACACGTTACATACAACGTAAATCTATACAACATATAAAAAATTTATACAGACAGAGGTGTGTGTTGATAGCCTGGGGTTATGTGTGTGACAAATAGGAAAGAGAGAAGTGGTCTGGAGTGAAAAAGAACAGAGAGAGGTTGAGAGCAGGTTCATTCTGTATGATTTATAGAAGTCTATATATATGTATTCTCAGCATGTAATATAGCAATAATAAATTATATAATATGTTTCATGATCTAAAAATAACATAGTAATGGATTGTGTGTCACTGTACAGTATAATACGTTAACGTGTTATGCATCATGATACAGTGTATTAACACAGTATAGTACATCACATCAGAGCATATTTTTGACAGGAATCTGCACTCGTAAGTTCGGGTTCACGCACTGATGGCCCGTGAAGGCTCCCACACTATTGATTAACTTTTACACACAGTCCCCTACTCAGTGGGCCATTTCGTCTTGAAAAATCCTAATTATTTTCTTTCCTCTTGACCTTCATTAGGGTAGGAGATACGAATCCACCTTAACAATCTATTACGGTCAACTTTCTAAGTGGTTAGTGCCTAGTCCTTTCTAAGGTTAAATGTCCTGGAGAGAGAGCCCGGGCGGCACAGATGCAAATGGTGTTTCTGTCTTCCTTGATCCTGAGCGGTCTGTGGGGAAAAGCGAGATGCGCTTAGAGCCCAAGGCCCTGGTCCTTGGGCTTCCCCGTGGAGAGCGCCCTGACACCCCACTCACTCACCTCCCCCCGTGCGAGTCAGACGCAGCTAACCACAGGGTAAGGCGACGGGTGGCGCGGTGGCACCCGGCCGTGCTTTTCAGAAGTGCAACACAGTACGGTGTGTCTCTCGAGAGTGGCGTGGATGGTGGCCCAGGGAAACTGAGGCCCAGACAGAAATGCTTTCTTGTATGCGGTGTGATCGACGCCACTGTTTGGGTTTGTTACATCACGATCGGTTTTAGGGTGAGCGTCTCCCCTTTCAGCCTGTGGGGAGCTGTTAGGTGGCAGGCAAACTGTCTTATTCCCCCCACTCTGGACGAGTCTGGCGAGAGATTCCCATCGTTGGAGATGCGGTTGTGGAGGCTTTTCTGCACGTGTCCTTCCTAGAGCCGGCCCTGGCCGTGCCCTGCTCCTAGCCGCTGGGCCCCTGGGGGCTCCGCCTGACGTCTCTGTAGAGTTCAGCCCGGTTTTCTCACCAGGATTTCCATTCTCTCCCCCAGGGCTACCAAGGCATGGTCGATGGCGGCAGCAACATCGTCGAGGCCGACTGGGAGAGCGTCTCCAGCATTCTGCAAGTGGTACGTGCCGCCTCAGCGCTCCCTGGGTCTCTGGACTAAGTCGCTCCTGTCTTTAGTTGGGAACCTTCGACCCTTAGGCTCCGGTCAGTACTTAAAACGGGTTAACGTGCTGGCTGGCATTCGCCTTGCCCGCTTACACCGTAAGAAAACATCCTTAATTTGTCGTTTAATTAAAATTTTTAAACAGCTTTACATCATGCAAACAGAGGCTTTTTCTTGCACCAAAAAGTTACGCATGAAGGCTGGTGTTCACTTGTGGACCTTGGCGTGGATTCCGGGTTTGTTTTTGTTTTGTTAAGACCGGATTAATGTTGTGGCAGCTTCGGCCTGTAGGTGCTGTGTTTGATGGCAAATATCCTTGCCTTTTGGATTTTCGAGAGTCACCAAGCCTGGGAACGATCCCCAGTGGCCGCGTCTGAGGGCTGTAGGGTTCAGTGGGATCGCGGCCTCCCTGTTCTGGGCTGAGCCGATGGGGCTGGCTGCTCTGGGGTGCAGAAGTTACTAACTTAGAACTTAAATGAGACCTGCCTGGAGAGTTCACGCCTGGTAAATTCCCCAAACACGGTAGCTCAGCGAAGGCCCCGAATCAGTGGACTGATGGATTACAGGGAAAGAGTGGATTTCACAGGGGCGCCTGGGCGGCTCAGTCGGTTAAGCCTTCAACTTCAGCTTGGGTCATGAACTCGCAGTTCGTGGGTTCGAGCCCCGCGTCGGGCCCTGTGCTGACTGCCAGCTCAGAGCCTGGAGCCTGTTTCAGTCTGTGACTCCCTCTCTCTCTGACCCTCCCCTGCTCACGCTGTGTCTCTCTCTCTCTCCTAGAAATAAATAAAAATATTTAAAAAAATTAAAACAAAATAAACTTAAAAAAAAAAGAATGGATTTCACAAAAAAGTTGTTTACAGGTGGTTTTGACCTATTGAAATGTATGTATTAATGTGTAGCCCATGCTGAACATTTTTTAGTAAAAAGGAACCAAAGTGATACATTGTCGCTGAAGGTGCTTGTGCGCCAGAGGACGGGTGACATGAGTGTGGTGTGTGAGTGTGAAAGGAATATATTCAGCTGTGAGGAAAGCGGGAGATCCAGACAGATTCCGTACGGTCTCATGTACAGGTGAGATCTAACAGCTGAACTCCCAGAGACAGAGCAGAGCAGCGGCCGCCCAGGGCTGGGGGTGGGGGAAACGAGACGCTGGCCCCAGGGTGCAGACTCCCAGCTTGGAGATGAGTGCGAGGGGATGGAGGTGTTGACGAACTTGATTATGGTGATCATTTCCCAGCGTAGATGTGTGTTAAGTCATCACGTCACACGCCTTACGAGATCTTAACGACGCTGTATGATATGATATTGAAAGTTGCTCAAAGTAGATGTTAAACGTTCTCACCACAAATAAAAGCGAATTCTATGAATGGAGAAGTGGATCGGTGAACCTTGCCGTGGCGATCCCTTCATAACGTGTGTGTATCCGCACCTCGTGTGCCGAAACGTCCATAGTCTCTAGGTCAGTTACAGCTCCGTGGTTACATCCTGTCCTCTACCCCCCGGAAGGGGGCTGCAGGGATTTTACAGCCATCAGCATTTAGAACGCTATTTGCAAAAACCGAGGACAGCATCTTCTGAAGTCCAGACAGCAACCCCACATGTGAAAAGGCATCGCCCAGGAAGAGAAGAAGTCGGGGGGGGCCTTGCTCGCGGTCCCCGGGGTGGCACCGCCCCTGAGGCCCCGTGCACGTGAGCCCTTGGGGTTTGTGGCTGTACCCGCTTCACCTGCTGTTGTGAGGGACCCTCTATCGCTCTCGGTCCCTCCAGGTGCCCAGCCCCCCTTTGCCCTGTGCTCAGCCCTCCCGCGCGGGCTCAGCTTTGCTGGGACAAGCCCTTAGCCCTGCTCACACCCCGCGTTCGCGCGGGCTCCCTTGGGTGCGAGGCACCCTGCCTTATGAAGCGAGAATGCGCTTGAACGACTGTGTGCAGATGGAGGTTTTATAAGTGCGTTTGTGATTATGTAGAGGAGTCCCGCTTTCTTTTATTTTTAAAAATTTTCATAACGTGTATTTTTGAAGGAGAGAGAGAGACAGTGTAAGCAGGGAGGGGCAGAGAGAGAGAGGGAGACACAGAATCCGAGGCAGCTCCAGGCTCCGAGCCGTCAGCACAGAGCCTGATGTGGGGCTTGAACTCATGAACCAGGAGATCATGACTGAGCCGGAGTCGGACGCTTAACGACTGAGTGCCCCGGACGCCCCTCCTTTCATTTAAATGATGACTAGGGATGTTTCATGTTTGAAAAACCAAGTGTGATTAATCCTGACTGTCTCTCCTGGAAGTTTGGATGATCTGACTTAGGTTTTCTTAAGATTTAGCCTTAAAAAGGGTGGGGAGAGGGTGTTAAAGCTCAGGTCCCTCTGGCTTACAGGTGTCCATGTGGCCCGTACGGGGGGCTCTCACAGAACAGGGCCTTGGGACCTCGGGCTGCGGGCCGTGTCGGTCCTCTGGTCCCAGCTGCTGGCCTGCGCCGGGCCACCTGAGGCTCGGCGAGTGGGGGGCGCCCCCCCGCCGTCCTGCTTCACCCCAGGCCTCAAGGGCGGCCGGGTCATCTCGCAGGGTCTTCTGTTGTCCACGTGTTACGCTGTGTCCTGGTTCCCAGCCCCCCCCGCCCCCCCAGTGCTGTGCCTTTGCCTGCTGAGCCCACACTTGACCGACCTCAAAGATGAAAGGAGGGAAGCCGGGTTCGCAGGTCCGGCGGGGAGGAGGCGCCGACGCCTCGTGGCCTGTCTTCCAGGGCGGCACCATCATCGGCAGCGCTCGCTGCAAGGCCTTCCGCACCCGGGAGGGCCGCCTCAAAGCCGCTCGGAACCTGGTGCAGCACGGCATCACCAACCTGTGTGTGATCGGCGGGGATGGAAGTCTCACGGGGGCCAACATCTTCCGGAAGGAGTGGAGCGGGCTGCTGGAGGAGCTGGCCCGGAACGGTACCGTCCGGCGTCTGCGAGTCCCCCGCGCCGTCTTCTGTTCCCCTTGGTCTGAACGCACACACCTGCCCCTGGACTGTCCGGAGGCGTTTGGTGGGGGGGCTGCGGGCGCCCCCCACCCCCCGCCAGTGCTGCGCCCCGCCCCACAGCGGCACGGATTCGGGAGCGCCCGTGACAGCCAGAGCCGGGTTCCCTGTTTGTCCCCGCGGGGCTCCCCAGGGTCCCCTGACTGTGGCTCCGGCTCAGCCAGGGGCTCCCCAGGGTCCCCTGACTGTGGCTCCGGCTCAGCCAGGGGCTCCCCAGGGTCCCCTG
>JAESUZ010003715.1:0-19999 GCA_017311185.1 Proteles cristata cristata | reverse complement strand
AGCACCTAAATATCTAAGACAATCACAAACAGAAACAAGCTTATAGATAAGAATGTGCTAATAGCAGGGGACTTTAATACTCCGCTTACAGCAATGGATAGGTCAACTAGACAGAAAATCAGTAAAGAAATAATGGACTTGAAAGACACATTGGACCAGATGGATCTGACGGATATATTTAGAACTTTACATCCTGAGGCCAGGGAATTTACTTTCTTCTCAAGTGCGCATGGCACATTCTCCAAGATAGATCACATACTGGGACATAAAGCAGCCCTCAAGAAATATAAAAGAATAGAGATCATACCATGCACACTGTCGGATCACAATGCTTTGAAACTTGAAATCAATTACAGGAAGAAGTCTGGAAAACTTCCAAAACATGGAGGTTAAAGAACACCCTTCTAAAGAATGAATGGGCCAATCAGGCAATTAGAGATGAAATTAAAAAATATATGGAAACAAATGAAAATGAAAACACAACCATTCAAAATCTATGGGATGCGGCAAAGGCAGTCCTAAGAGGAAAGTACATTGCTCTCCAGGCCTATTTCAAGAGATTAGAAAAAAGCGCAAGTCCAAAATCTAACAGCTCACCTAAAGGAACTAGAGGCAGAGCAACAAGAATGCACTAAACCCAGTAAAGAAGAGAAATAGTAAAAATTAGAGCAGAAATAAACAACATAGAGACCAAAGAAACAATTGAACAGATCAATGAAACCAAGAGTTGGTTTTTTGAAAAGGTACACAAAATTGACAAACCTCTAGCCAGACTTATCCAAAAGAAAAGAGAGAGCACCCAAATAGACAAAATTATGAATGAAAATGGACTTATTATAACCAACCCCTCAGAAATACAAGCAATTATCAGGGAATACTATGAAAAATTATATGCCAATAAATTGGACAACTTAGAAGAAATGGACAAATTCCTAAACACACACTCACTACCAAAATTCACACGGGAAGAAATAGAAAACCTGAACAGACCCATAACAAGTGAAGAAATTGAATCAGTGATCAAAAATCTCCCAACAAATAAGAGCCCTGGACCTGATGGCTTCCCTGGGGAATTCTACCAGACATTTAAAACTGAATTAATCCCAATTCTTCTCAAGTTATTCCAAAAAATAGAAAGCGAAGGAAAACTCCCGGACTCATTTTATGAAGCCAGCATCACACTGATTCCCAAGCCAGACAGAGATCCAGCAAAAAAGAGAACTACAGGCCAATATCCTTGATGAATACGGATGCAAAAATACTCAACAAGATCCTTGCAAATCGAATCCAGCAGCATATAAAAAGAATCATCCACCAAGATCAAGTGGGATTCATTCCTGGGTTACAGGGCTGGTTCAACATTTGCAAAACAATCAATGTGATGCATCATATTAATAAAAGAAAAGATAAAAACCATATGATTCTGTCAATAGATGCAGAAAAAGCATTTGACAAAATACAGCATCCCTTCTTAATAAAGACTCTCGAGAAAGTTGGGATAGAAGGAACCTATCTATTCCAATCAAAATTGCACCAGCATACTTCTCAAAACTAGAACAAACTATCCAAAAATTTGTATGGAACCACAAAAGACCCCGAATAGCCAAAGTAATCCTGAAAAATAAAACTAAAACGGGAGGGATCACCATCCCAGACTTTAGCCTCTACTACAAAGCTGTCATCAAGACAGTATGGTATTGACACAAAAACAGACACATAGACCAATGGAACAGAATTGAGAACTCAGAAGTGGACCCAAAAGTATACAGCCAACTAATCTTTGACAAAGCAGGAAAGAATATCCGATGGAAAAGACAGCCTTTTTAACAGATGGTGTTGGGAGAACTGGACAGCAACATGCAGAAGAATGAAACTAGATCATTTTCTCACACCATGCACAAAAATAAACTCAAAATGGATAAAGAACCTGAACGTGAGACAGGAAACCATCAAAACCCTAGAAGAGAAAGCAGGAAACAACCTCCTTGACCTCCACCGCAGCAACTTCTTACTCGACACATCCCCAAAAGCAAGGGAATTTAGAGCAAAAATAAACTGTTGGGACCTCCTCTAGATTAAAAGCTTCTGCACAGCCAAGGAAACAACCCAGAAAATTAATAGGCAACCAACGGAATGGGAAAAGGTAGTTGCAAATGACATATCAGATAAAGGGTTGATATCCAGAATCTACAAGGAACTCACCAAACTACATGCCCGAAAAACAAACAACCCAGTGAAGAAATGGGCAGAAGATATGAACAGACACTTCTCCAAAGAGGACATCTAGATGGCCAACAGACACATGAAACGATGCTCAGCATCGCTTCTCATCAGGGAAATACAAATCAAAACCACACTGAGATACCACCTCACGCCAGTCAGAGTGGCTAAAATGAGCCAATCAGAGAACTCTAGATGCTGGCGAGGATGTGGAGAAACGGGCACCCTCCTACACTGTTGGTGGGAATGTAAACTGGTACAGCCCCTCTGAAAACAGTGTGGAGGTTCCTCAGGAAACTAACACTAGAACTCCCCTATGACCCAGCAATAGCACTGCTAGGAATTTACCCAAGGGATACAGAAATGCTGATGCATAGGAGCACATGGACCCCAATGTTCATAGCAGCACTCTCCACAATAGCCAAAACATGGAAAGAGCCTAAGTGTCCATCCATGGACGAATGGATCAAGAAGATGTGGTTTATCTATATGATGGAATACTACATGACAATGAGAAAAGATGAAATCTGGCCATGTGTAGCAACATGGATGGACCTTGAGGGTGTTATGCTGAGCGAAATAAGTCAGGCAGAGAAAGACAAATATCATATGTGTGCACGCATAGGAGGATTAGGAGGAGCTTAACAGAGGACCAAGGGGGAGAAGAAGGGCGGAAATGGTGGGGGAAAGGGGGAGAGGCAAACCATGAGAGACTCTTGAATGCTGACAAAAACTGAGGACTGATGGATGTGGGGGGGAGGAGGGGGGGGCATGGAGGAGGGCACTTGTGGGGATGAGCACTGGGTGTTATGTGGAAACTAATTTGACAATAAACTATGTGTAAAAAATAAAAAAAATAAAAAAAAAAAAAAGAAACCAGAATGTTAGCATGATATTCTTTAAACAGACACACACACACACACACACACGCACACACACACAGAGTCAGGATCTTGCATCCCTCATGCAGCCACACTGAATGGTGTACAGTTTGGAGTGCTAACAGCAGAATGTATACTATAAAAATGAGAAATTCTGGGTTTACTAGAAATGATTATAAAATGCGATGTTAGAGTGGACGAATATATA
This sequence comes from Proteles cristata cristata, assembly GCA_017311185.1. Taxonomy (NCBI): domain Eukaryota; kingdom Metazoa; phylum Chordata; class Mammalia; order Carnivora; family Hyaenidae; genus Proteles; species Proteles cristata. Next base: position 16,690 of record JAESUZ010003715.1, on the reverse strand, counting down.
TTGCAATCTGAAAATAAGAGCCACAAAGAGGGACCAGTTAGTGTTTACTTTGGGAATCAAAGAACTGCAATTCAGGGAATACAGATTCAGATAGAAGCCCAGAGAGTGTCCCGCTTATACGGTGACAAGGAAAGGAAAGGAGTCGGCGACAGCAGCTGAGAAGAGAGGGAAGCACACAGCCTGAGGCTGCTCCTGTGTCTTCAGCATGCTGATCGCACCTCCAGAAAGAAAGTCCACAACCGCCAGTTTTGTGACCCGGAAGTCATTCTCCCGCTGATTTCTCCAGCAATTGTGTAAAACAAGCCCGGTTCTGTCCAGTCCAAACGTCATGGTCAAGTTCAAACAAAGACCGTTCCCTAAGGTGACTCCTCTGCCTCTGTTTTAAAAAGCTGTCAGTCCTCTCAGTTTTTCACAGTATGAAGGATAAAAATAATTAAGTGACAGAAATGATCCCTCCATAGATTAAAGAATTTAGTCTGACATTAAGGATTAAATGCATAATAAATTTAGAGAACAAATAACATTTAACATAAAAAAAGTAATTAGGGAAGGCAGGACTTCTTTTTTTTTCCTTAAGTTTGTTTTCTGAGAGACACAGAGAGACAGAGTGTGAGCAGGGGAGGGTCCGAGAGAGAGGGAGGCACTGAATCCGAAGCAGCTCCAGGCTCGGAGCTGTCAGCACAGAGCCCGACGCGGGGCCTGACCCACGAACCGTGAGGTCAGGACCTGAGCCGCAGTCGGAGGCTGCGCTGACTGAGCCGCCAGGCGCCGCGTGGGGGGCATGACTTCTGGAAGCATAGCACCATGAGTGCTCTGAACCTACTCCCTGGAAAACAACTGTAAATGGTGAAATTGTTAAAAAAAAAAAAAAGTAAATAAAGACTCAGAGCACTTGGGTGGCTCAGTCACTTAAGCATCTGACTCTTGGTTTCTGGTGAGGCCACGGTCTCACGGCTTTTTGAGTTCGAGCCCTGTGTCGGGCTCTGTGCTGACAACTCAGGGCCTGCTTGGGATTCTCTTTCTCTCTCTCCCCTCCCCATCATGCTGTCTTGTCTCTCTCAAAATAAATAAATAAACTTAAAAAAGTTTTACAAATATTTAGGTTTCTGGAAATTGTCCTAGGGCATACAGCAAACACGCAAATATTTCTAAACACCTTGTAATTGTGACACCAACAGCCAGAATCTGTGCAACGTGAGCATTACCCGCTTTCTCCCTCCCCTCTCCACACCTCGGTGTTTTTACAGAGTCTCTAATCCAGGGAAGGAGGTGCTGAGAAAACCGCTTCCCCTCGGCCCAGTGGCATATGCCACCTCACCTGGAAGGGCGGGCTGCTGGCATTCCTCATCGTGAACGGCGGCAAGTTGCAGGGGCTGAACGCCTACCTTAGGAATTAAGGTTTCCTTTCCTCTTCTCAACCTCCACTCCTAGGATGCGGCTCCCGCCCAGGCACCTCAGGGCAGGCACCGTATCCGAGGATCTGGAGGAGACATCACCCTTCTTGCAGGCCACTCACAGGGCGTGAGAGCAAAGCTGGAAAGGCAAGCCACGACCAGAGGCTGCCATCCCTGCCCATGAGCCAGGGCTGTCCCTGTCACAGGATCAGCCCACTCTCCCCGTCTCTGGATCCAGAGCAGAGGCTCGCATGTCTTGCCCTGACATAGAGGCAATACATAAAAACAGAAAGCTCCAAAGCTCTCAGTAGAGAAACCGATTTCATCTCAAAGATGAAAGGTGCTCAGAAACCTAAGTGATTTCAGTAGTTAGCAGTAGGAGCGACATGCTAAACTTTAGTCCAGGGACATTAGCAGAGGACCAGGTGGAAAGACAGCTAAAAAGACCTCTATGACTTGCCTCAAAAACCAGCTCAGCATTGGAGTAGAGTTGGATCAGGCAGTAGAAGAAACTTGTAACTCGAGGAGCCCTTGAAACCGACACAGGGATCATCCTGAAATTGATGGAGGCTAAAAGCCAGGAGTGATACCAGCACAGGCAGACAGCTTGACAGAGACGTCAGGGAATGAGTTCAGTTCCATCCTGTGAAACTTGTCATTCCAGGATGACCGTGCACTGCCTACCGCTGCACCCTCTCAGGGACATCAATGGCCTCACACCATCAATGGTCTGAAGGGGACACAGACTTCGCTAAAGTGGTCCAGCCGAGTCCCTGAACAAGAGAACAGCCAAGTGGAAATTTCTGAATATTTCAATGATTCGTTGTAAAAAGTAGAGATTTGCACTTGAGTCAAGAACTGAAAAAAATAATGGTTTTCAAACTTAGGCAATGCTTTAAAATGTGGTCAAGGTCACGTTGAATTACTGAACCATGCCAGATTGATAAAGGAAAAGATATACAAGATACTTTGGCCAGGTATCCAGAAGCGCGAGGTGTGGTCTGGATGTACGTCTACAATGTTCTCAGCAATGTGGGAGCAGTGATTGTTCTTGCACCAAACCGAAGGCTACAAATGATATTTTCTAGATCTGCCAGAACATTTTATTTTTTTTTTATTTTCATTTTTTTAAATGTTTTTATTTATTTCTAGGAGAGAGAGAGACAGCGTGAACAGGGGAGGGCCAGAGAGAGAGGGAGTCACAGACTGAAACAGGTTCCAGGCTCTGAGCCGGCAGTCAGCACAGAGCCCGACGCGGGGCTCAAACCCACGAACCGCGAGATCATGACCCCAGCAAAAGTCGGACGCTCAACCGACTAAGCCACCCAGGCGCCCCTAGATCTGCCAGAACATTTTAAAATAATCCCAAGACGGAGTATGGGAAGGTACATCACGTGCTGGTAAAGCACTTGTTTTAATGCTAATTCATCACTCCACCCTCATAACAATATTTAAGGTTTTTATATTATTTGAATAAAATATTTGGTATATTATTCAAACTGTTAGTTATAATTCATAAATTTAAAAGGTATGAATCTAGACATTCATTTAAAGTTGAAAATTCCAGTTGCTACTGTTGAGCATAGTTTCTCAAATCAAAAATTGAAAACTACTTAAGAATTACAGTTCTCCAAGAAATATCTTCTAATTTGGCATAACTGTCAATTGAAAGTAAATTACGTGAATATGTTTATTGTAACAAATACAATTCATAATTATGCTTAAATGGGGGCTAGGAAAATATGTATAATTTACCATGTATTTAATGTTCATTAATAACTGTGATTTGTGCAATTTTATCTATTCTCCCCCAACATCAGAGGCAAAAGAAAGCATTAAAATGCAAATATATTTTTTGCAAGCTGATTCCAGGAAGCCTTATGAGAAAGTGGATAAAAGAAAAGGGGCCCCTGGATGGCTCAGTCAGTTAAGGGTCTGACTCTTGATCCTGGCTCAGGTCCTGATCTTGTGGTTCATGAGTTTGAGCCCTGCATTGGGCTCTGTGCTGACAGTGAGGAGCCTGCTTGGGCTTCTCTCTCTCCCTCTTGCTCTCTGTTTCTCTCAAAATAAATAAATAAACTTAAAAAGGAAAACGTAAAGAAAAGAAAAAGGGAAAGAAAGGAAAAGGAGCCAAACAAAAGAAGCTATCTAGTGAGCAGGTTACCAGCAAGGGCAACGGGGGCTCACCGGGTCCTCTGAGACACTAGCTAGAACCCAGGTAGGAAGCGTCTGTCCACACAGCAGTGAAACGAGGTATTTAACTCCTTGCATCCCACGTACCCTTCAGGCTCGGACCTAAACTGGCCGACATATCAAGCCTGTCTAGTCTGCGGTTTCTACCATCTGAACTACACACAAATGTTTCAGTCACGTGCCTCCTTCTGATTCTGTCTTTCAGGAGATTTTGCTTCGATGTTCACTGTCTTTTTAAAATGGACACCTGGTGTTTCCCTGATGTGTTATTTATCTTAGCGGTCAGCTAGAGATTTGAGCAATTTATGTTTTGATTTAGGGTCTTTCTCTGAGGTTGTCATGCTGCCGAGATTTCCCCTGGATTCCGCTCTCTTTCCCGGCTGGCCGTAAGAGTAGGGCTTTTCACAGATGGAGCCATGGGGATTGAGCACTGCCGTTGGGTCAGGAAGCCCAACTCCCGGCTGTTACCTGTTCCAGATTTCTCAAAATTCATATTTCCAGTTACTGTCTACTTTTGGATGCTTTTTTTCATTTTCTTTATGTCTTGCTTTTTTTAATCCAGCATTTTGTTGGTATCTGCAGAGGTTTTCAGCAGCATGTCCTTCCCCTGTCATTACAGGAAGTTGACTTTTGGTAGTTTTGTAAACATTAAAAAAAAAACAAACCCCAACACTTCTCTACCTAATACATCCTATGCCATTTTCTTTCATACTCTTCCGTGTGTAACACTTGTAAGATAGTTGAGCTATCTTACTGATTCACAAAAATTCTTCAGTTGTTTGATATGGACATCATAAGTATTTTACTTTCAAAATGAGCTGCTGGAACTCATTCATCTACAAATAACAGGATTATTACTCTTAAATAATGTAACAGAATTAAAACTCTTCTGATTCAGAATCTCATGCTTTCTTTGTCTTTTTTGTTTTGTTTCCTAACCTGTGTAAAGCAAGTAGAGCCTGGGCACTGTTGACAACATTGCTCCTATAAGAAGTTTGTTTTGGGGGGCGCCTGGGTGGCTCAGTCGGTTAATAGGCTGACTTCGGCTCAGGTCATGATCTCGCAGTTTGTGAGTTTGAGCCCCATGTCAGGCTCTGGGCTGACACCTCGGAGCCTGGCACCTACTTCAGATTCTGTGTCTCCCTCTCTCTCTGCCCTCCCCTGCTTACACTTCTGTCTCTATGTCTCGCAAAAATAAATAAATATCTAAAAAAAAGAGAAGAAGTCTGTTTTTGGATATAACTAAGAGGTAAAATGCGGGAAGAAAGATTTGATGTTATTCATAGACCCATGTTGTATACAATACTGGAGCACAAATTCTTGATCAGCAACCTCTACTTAAGGGATTCCAGTAATAAGGAATTAGATTTTCTATGTAAAATAAGGTGGAATATAAAAAAATACCACTGTTGGATATTGATAGAAAATTCTTTATAGAAAAGCAAATTTTCTTTCTCTATAGCTTTTTTTGGAAACTTTTTTTTAATGTTCCCTTATTTTTGAAGGAGAGGGAGACGGACAGAGTGCGAGTGGGGAAGGGGCAGAGAGAAAGGAGACATAGAATCCGAAGCGGGCTCCAGGCTCTGAGCTATCAGCACAGAGCCCGAAGTGGGGCTCAAACCCACGAACCATGATATCATGACCTGAGCCAAAGTCAGATGCTCAACTGACCGAGCCACTCAGGCGCCCCATCTTTCTCTATAGCTTTTAAACATTGGTCTCAAAACTGGTTTACTGAACTACATGGAAAAGACAATTCTTTCAGCTCTTTTTAAAGTGGCAGTGTGCTTGTTATGGACTACGTGGTGCCCACCAAAATTCATACATTGAAGCTCTAGTGCTCATGATTTTATCTGAAGATAGGGCCTCTCAGGACGTAACTGAGATTAATTGAGGTTGTAAGGGCGTGGTACTACCCAACAGGAGCTGCGTAGCAGGAGAGGAGGAGGCACCAGGAGAACACGTACACAAAGAGAAGGCAGGGGCGACTCGCCAAGGAGGGAGTTGCCAGAATTTTTAGTATTCACCACAAATAAAGTTCTTCTGTCATTCACAGGGCCTAAATGGAATTCCAGAGGACTTCCTGTGTTTAAATTTGTGTCTGTGTTAAAGCAGATCTACCTTTTCTCTATCTGCAAACTGTACTTATTAAACACAATCCGGGGCGCCTGGGTGGCTTAGTCAGTTAAGCGTCCGACTTTCGCTTAGGTCATGATCTCACAGTTTGTGGGTTCGGGCCCCACATCGGGCTCTGTGCTGACTGCCAGCTCAGAGCCTGGAGCCTGTTTCAGTCTGTGACTCCCTCTCTCTCTGACCCTCCCCTGCTCACGCTGTCTCTCTCTCTCTCCTAGAAACAAAAAAATAATAATAAAAAAATAAAAGATTTAAACACAATCCATGATTTTTACTTATTCCTGTTAAAGTTAATATTGTTGAATCTAGCCAGTGAGAGAGTGAGTCAAGATGATTTTTTCTCAGCTTGAAATGTTAGAAACCATTTGTGTTTGCACTCATTGTACAATTAGAATAGACACTCACAAATCTCTTAGACACAAACTCAAAATGATTGCACTGATGGCCCGAGGTTAAGAATCAACTGGAGAGGAAACTGAAATATAACCTATATTCTGAAGTTGCTGTCACTTTAAACATAACATACAAAAATAAATTAAACATTAAAATTCCAACAGTATTGAATTAGACCTTATAATATGACAGTGGGTTTTCTGAAGAGAACTCAGTTTTAACCATTCAAAATTCTTTTATTGCCTGGTTTTTAGAGACAACATAAACATCTGATCTCTAATGGAAACATGAGCTCACATATTTCGTCACCTAGTTATTCATCTCTAAACACAGAAAATTATCAAAAATGTCTTAAAAAGCCTTGAACCAACCACTCAAAAACAAGTTAGTCGTATTCACGGGCCATAAATAGAACAGAAAACTCAGGTGAAGGTGGCACTGATGTCGGTGAGATGTTGGTCTCTAGTGAGGAAAGTAGGAGCGACATCCAGGAATTCAAACTGTAAAGGAAGAAAGGAAGCTACTCATTTTATAAAATGTAGACCCATCAGAACATAAGCCACGAAAACTAATGGGATTCTGGCTGGTACTGAGTTAGCCCCAGCAGGACAGGATCAATGCAAGTCGGTTAACCCATCAACACGGCCTGAGCCTGAGCCACCATTACGTAAATGACCTGGTTGTTACCGAGTGGTTACATGGGTCTGGGGGAAGCAATCGAAAGCTAGCCATCGGGGAGGAAGGAGAAAGAAAAGATTTAGGAAAAAAAAAAAAAAAAACCCAAACTATAAAGTCAAAGTGCAAAAAAGAAAAATTAACTTAAGAAAGATAATTCGCTGATCAAAGAGAGGAATCTGCAGCTTGAGATCTTCAAATAATGAAGAAATTTACTGTGGAATTAAGACAGCTTTAGAAAGAATATATAACAGTGTTATAGAGATAAAAGGAAGACTGATATCCAGAGAAATGAATAAACCATTTCAAAGGGAAAAAGAAAATAATGATAAAAAAATAGCTGGAGATCAAAATAGCCAATTATAAATAATAGAAATGAAAAACCATATCATCAGGAGAAAATGAAGATGGGATAAATTATAGACTTTCCATGAAGGAAGAATAATTATTTCAAGATAGTCCTGAAATTCACCCATAATTCTGTACTTGCAAACATGGAGGCTGATATGTTGAAAAAGATGCTGAAAAACACTGAACAGAAGATACAAATATCACCATAGGATTTTACAGAAATAAAACAAAGCAAAAATATTAGGAATCATGACAGAAACAAAATCTTTTAAAACTGAATGAAAAATTTTCCGAATTATAAAACTGAAAGAGTCATATAAGAGGGGTCTTTAAATTTCCAAACAGAAAAAAAGAAAGTAAAACCATGTCCAAATAAACATTCATAAAAATAGCATAAACATAGGATTTCCAATATATACAGGAAAAAATGACCACATCCGAGACAAACCTGAGCTAAAATTACCCCCTGGGTTCCCTAACCTCTGTAGGCCCCTGCCGGTGGATCGCAGGGATAACGCAAGTCTCCCGGAAATTAGTGTGAGTTCTGAGCCAGGGTCCACTAATTCTTAAAAAACTCGGATGATATCCTTCTCTACAAGGCATGGTCTCATTCAGAAGTTCTGGGTCTGTAAACTGGCTCAAGTCTGGAAATTGATTCTAGGGTCACGACTCTTTTAATGGCTCACGTCAGGCTTCTGCTCACTTGATACAGATTCTTCCTGCAAAATTAAGAGTTTAGCGTGATTCCCATGTCCGTCACCTTTAGGACTACCATGATCAGCCGGCCAAGGCCAGAGGTTCCTGAAGGCAGAGCCCCTTCCTGCTGTGACTCTGCTGCCCCTTAGGGTCGCCATGGCCTGCTCGCAGTGCTGTTCCCTGGTTCCTGCCACCACCCCAGCGCGTCTGGGCCCTGACCAAGTGACGCAGAACGCTCTGTGAGGCCTGTGGCTCCCCTCAGAGATCCATGTGTAGAAGGAAAAGGATGAGGGTCGGTCCTGAGAAGAACCAAGCAACTACCTCAGGGAATTCCATTACGGTTTCGTGGGGTTTTCTTCCCCTCCAGGCACAGCAAGCTTAAGCTCAGGTGAGAACATGGAACCTGTTTGAGGCTTCAGTGAGGCGGCTTCGTCGGGGTCTTCCCATGTGTCTGTATGACAGTTCTCAGGGCCCGTTCCTTTCCAGTCAACGCTCGCACTTTAACAGAGGGCAAGGCTGGGACTTCAATTTGTGCTGTAATTCAGCCACCTGCAGAATGAGACTCTGGGTTTGGTGTTGAGAACTCGCAGCTCTGCAGCTACAGGAGATAAAGGTTTCTTTTAAGAAAGACAGAAACTTGGAGATCACTTACGGAGTGCTGGAGCACCCCTGAATTAATCCTGCTCTTTCCCCACCTGGTCCAGTGCAGTTAGGAGCAGCTGATCTCACTCTACCTGCTACTTTGATACACATATTCTAAGGCAGCAAATACACGGTCATCCAAGCCTTGCTTCTTATAAGTATTTAATTACAATTATCCAGTGGTATTATTTCGTGTATCCCCTTTGCCACATCATATCATGAACTACCGATGCTCTCTTTACTACTGGAAATAGAGTCATTCATATATTTAAAGCTAATAATATTATAAAAACAAATCCAGAAACCTTAGAACAAATTCATAAAACTCATTCTTAAGAATCTATTCCTATGGAAATACTCTCAGTACCAAAATCTGTATTAATCAGTTTTCCAGAAAAACAGAACCAGTAGTGTGTGTGCATGTGTGTATATAATACACACATACATATATACACGTGTGTATATGTATACGTGTGTGTATATATATATATATTATATGTATAGGTGTGTGTGTGTGTATGGCTATATATATATATATATATAGAGAGAGAGAGAGAGAGAATGTGCAAGAAAGTGAGAGACAGTCCTTTCAAGGAATTGGCTTATGCAATTTGGGGTTTAATGGAGGGGGCTGGACAATTTGGAATTCGAAGGGTAAGCTGCAGACTGGAGAGCTGGAGATTCAGGTAGGAGGGGATGTGGCAGACCTGAGTGGCAAAGCAGGAATCTGGCAGAATTTGTACCTTGCAGTCTGAAGGCAAATTCTTTCTTTGGAGAACACATTCTTCAATCTTAAATCTTTCGACTGATTGGATAAGGCCAATACACAATGTGGCGGTTAATCGGCTTTACTTAAAACCAAGAGATTTAAAAAGTTAATCCCATCCAACAAATATTTTAACAGCTAGTAATCTAGACAAGTGTTCGACAAAACAAATGGTCAGCAAACTCTAGCAGAGTTCACCCATAACAATAGCCATCACAGCCAGTTTGGGTAATTTGTGTGTTTCTAGGAATCAGTACATTGTGTCTAAGTTAAGAAATTTGTTGTCATACATTTGTTCATCCTATTATAATGTTTTTATTATTAGAAATAAAAACAGTAGTAATGTTTTTATTTGAATTTTTTTAGTTATGTGTCTTTCTTTCTTTTTCTTTCTTTCTTTCTTTCTTTCTTTCTTTCTTTCTTTCTTTCTTTCTTTCTTTCTGTCAGTCTAGCTAAAGTTTTATCTTTTTTCTTGGAGCCAGCTTTTGGTTTCATTGGTGCTATTACTTTTCTAGTCCTTATTTTTATCTGTTCTAATCAATATTATTTCCTCCCTTCTGCTAGTTTATGGATTTAGTTTGCTTTTTATCTGATTCCTCAAGGTGTAAAGTTAAGTTACTGACTAAATCTTTCTTCTTTTTTAACAAAGACATTTACAGCTATAAATTTCCTTCTGAGCACTGCCGTTGCTAAATTCCATCACTTTTTGGTATGTTATGTTCTTGTTTTAATTCATGTCTAAGTATTTTATAATTTCCCTTGTGTTATCTTTAACTTATGGAATGCTTAAAAGTGTGTCTTTTGACTTTTATATTTGTAAATTTGCCAGTTGTCTGTTATTGACTTTTAGCTACATTCCATTGTTGTCAGAGAGGATAATTTAGATTATGTCTACTTATGTCTACATATATCTAGTTGATTTACAATATTCAGGTCCTTCGTTTATTTTCTGTCTAGATGTTTTGTTCGTTACAGATAATGATGTTTTGTTCTCAACTATTATTGTAGAGTTGTTTCTCCCTTGAATTATATCAATGATTGGTTCAGACATTTTGAGGCTCCATTCTTTGGGGTATAAATGGTTATAATTTTGTCATAATTTGACCTTTTTATCAATAGTGCTCTTTTTAATCTTTTGTAACAGTGTTTAACTGAAAAGCTATTTTGTTTATTAGTAGGCAATTAGACAGTACACAATAAGTCCATTGATATTAGTATAGTCACCCCAGCTCCCTTTTGGTTACCAAATGCCTGGAATCTTCTTTCATCCTTTCACTTTTAAACTCTTTGTGTCTCTGGATCTAAAGTAAGCGTCATGTAGGCAGTGTATGGTTGGATTACGCTGTTGTGTTGTTTTTGTTTAATCCATTCTTTCAGTCTCTGACTTCTGATTGGAAAGCTTAATCCATTTATATTTAAAGTAGTTACATACAAGGAATGACTTCTGCCAAGCTTCTATTTATTTTTTATATACCTAACAACTCTCCACCCCTCATTTCTTCCATTACTATGGTCCTTCATGTTTAGTTGATTTTTCCTAGTTGACAGGTTTTTATTTCCTTCTCATTTCCTTTTATGTGTATTTGTAGACATTTTCTTTTTGGTTCCTTTTGGGATGATATTAAGCATCCTAAAATTATGGTTCAAATTGATGGTAACTTAACTTCAATTGACTATAAGAACTCTGTTCTTTTACAGCTTTATCTCTCCCTGCTTTATACCATCTATAGTACATATATATATTATACTAATTACTATCACATATTACATCTTTATATATTGTCCAACAACATAGATATATAATCTTTTTTACAAGTTTGTCCTATAGGAAATAAAATTAAAGGAAATTAAAAACTAAAAATATCATTATACTGAATTTTCTATTTGGTTAGGTATTTATCATTGCCACATTACTAATATAGCTTTGAATCACAATTATCCTTTCATTTTATGCTCAAGGACATCTTTCAGCAAAACTTATAGGGCAGGTCCAGTACTAATAAACTCCATGAGCCTTTATTTATCTGGGAATGTCTTAATGTCTCCCTCCTTTTCAAAGAACATGTTTGCCCCCCCCAAAAAAAAAAACTTGATTTTTTTTTCTGTCAGCACTTAAAATATACCTCATCACTGCCTTCTGACATCCATGGTTCCTGAGGAGAAATTGGCTGTTCATAATGTTGTGGGTCCCTTGTATTTGATAAATTGTATCTCTTTTGCCACTTTCAGGTCTATTGGATTTTATTTTACTGCACTTTACTGAGTTTTTTTGGAGTTGGGGAGTCTGTTCTCAAACAAGATTGAGATATTTTTAGCTATTGTAACTTCAAATATTCTTTCTTCTCTTTTCCCTCTCTTTTCATCCTGGGATTCCCATAATTCATATGCTAGTCCATTGGATGGTGTTTTGCAGGTTCATTAGGCTACATTAACTTTTCTTCAGTCTTCCCCTCCCCCTCTGCTCTTTAGATTCAAAAATTTCAGTTTTCCTCTAAGTTTGCTGATTTTTTTCTTCTGCTTCCTTCAATCTGCTGTCAAGCCCCTCTAGTGAATTTTTTTCCATAGTAATTACTTCAGCTACATGAATTTCATTTAGGCCTTTTAAAATAATTTCGATCTTTTTGTTGATAGTCACATTTTCATACATTGTTTCCCTGATTTCCTTTATTTTTTAATGTTTTCTTTAGCTCTTTGATTATATACATTTAAGACGGCTGTTTCAAAGTTCTTGTCTCATAAATCTGACTTCATCAGGGATGGTTTCTGTCAGATTTTTTTGTTTTTTGTTTTTTTTTCCTTCGAAGGGTCATACTTTCCTGCTTTTTGTAGGCTTTGGATTTTTTTTCAATTTAATATTATATAGTGTGGTAACTATAGAGATAGGATTTTTCCCATTTCCTAAGGTTGACTTTTTTCCCCTAATTATTGAGCCCTATAGTTTTCCATTGGTTTAGTGACTTTCAAACCTTTTTTTTTGCTTTCCTTTAAGTGGTTACCCAAGTCTCTGTCCCTTAGCTTGTGTTCAGCTAGTATTTTCAGACTTTCTGTTGAATTTCAAAGGCTAAAAAAATAAGTTACAGACCAAGAAACAGACCCCTCTGCCAGTCTATACAGATTGGCTGTCAGGAAGTTCATTCAATGCTTACCCAGGCCCTGAAGGCAGGTGTCAGCCTGAGGTGAAAGATAAGAATCTTCTCAGTTTGTTTCTAAGCATGCACACTGTCCTTTCAAATTCTCCAAAATACCTGGGTGTTTTTGAACGTCCAAATTACTCAAAGAAACGCTCTTCAACATTTGCTTGTAGGTTTCAGGGGCTCTATTGTATGTTTCAACCACAACCTTTAGCCCCAAGACTCTGTGGGTGGGTGGTTTGGTGCCTGGTGGTTTCAAAGCAATGCTTACCCTCTTCTGGCCTGAGTTCAGAGTAAAGTGAAGCAGAGACAAGCACTCTAAGCACTTCAGACACATTTATTGTATGATGAATTCCTGTTCCCCTCTGTAATCTCCACACCTCCCAACACATACAGTAATATGGCATAAATAAGCATTTTTGTGCCTCAAAAATTTTGCTAGCCTTTCAAGCAAAAATATCTAGAATAAGAAAGCAGAATGTCCAGAGAGAAAATAGGGAAATGGACATGTTTTGTTCTTTTTCTATTTTAGGAAAAAATGAAGGCAGATTTGATCTCCTTTCTCATTATAAAGGGGAAAAAAGCTCTTTCCATTACAAAGAGAATACATAAACATGGCACTGTGAATACAAGGAAGAATAATCAGATGCAATGCTAGTGCTTGCAAGAGAAAATGCAAGGAATTTTGTTAAGTGAAATAAATGTTTTCATCGATTCTCTGCAGGACATCCAACAGCTGTCTTATAGTTTCCGTTCATGCATTTGATAATATTTGTCAATAACAAGTCCAAGCATGAGCACTCTTTCTAATTCCCCATCAACAAAAAGTCACTGAAGAAATGCGTAAGAATGTAAGCTGAAGGTCTCCTGCCTGTGAATTCTCCCCCAACAGGCGTAGGATCCTGCAAACAAACACTGGGTCAACGTATAGTATAGCATGGCATGCGTGAATGACTGTCAAACATCACAACGGTCTCCATCCAAAGTGAATGAGACGCTAAAAAAGAAGTGAGACAAGTAAGTACACTTGTGTACTTGTGTGTAGTAATTACTACTTGTGTGTAGTAATCTGCCATCACCGTAAGGACTGGAGGCTATAATGAAGCATGATGAGAGAGACGGCAAATGCCGTCCATGGTCTGCAGGAATTCACCACCCTTTTTCTACCTACTGTGAAATTTGAAATATAGCCTTGTTTGCTGTATTTGTTTGTTTCTGCGAAGTCAGTCTTTAATATTAAAAAAGCCTGCAGAGTGGTATTCTCAATCACTGTCAGGGCTCTGCCTCTTCTGATGAGAATTTAATTTCCATCCTCCTGTATATCATTTAAAGAAAATTCAAAGCCCATACAAGGCTTTTAATTCCGAAATGAAATATAAACCAGAAAATGAGTTAAAACAGAGTGGAGAATATCAAAATAGTAACATAAGATGGCTTGAAACAACAGCTTCCCCCACAATGGAAGACTTTAAGCAGCAGCGATCACCTGCCAGAGATGCTGTCAATGGTGTACATTCCTAACGTGGAAATCTGGACTGGAGGGCAGGTGAATTTTAACAATGCCATTAGAAGCAGTCACTTAGAAACGTCACTTGACCTCCCTCGGCACCCTTGTTCTCTTCACATTTTGGACTTCTTTCCTGATTAGAACTACTGTATGTATCTTACAAGCATCCGTGTCTGATTGCTAGGACTCAGACAGTTATTAGTGCTTCTTAGGTTCCTAACGCTGCCACCAAATGCCACTGATTTTTCTTCTTGAATCTGTGCTAACGGTAGGAATTTAGGGAGAAGGAACAGAGGCAGGGAACTGAGGTTTTTTACTTAGGCAATTTGTTGAAAGCTACCTAGGATGATGAAAATTTTGAGCAACGTAAGAGTTTGAGATGTTATTGGGACTAAGAGAAGAAATCAGATATGACGGACGAACTCTTGGGAGAAGGGATTCAAGTCATCTAAGTGAAAAGTCTACCGGAAGGTAGTAGCCATGCGGTATCTCCGATAGCTTAGATCTGGAGCGTTACCGGAGTGGGTCTGTTAGTCACAAGGGGAGCAGAGGAAGACCTGTGGAGGGCATTAGGGAGGAAAGCCTTCAGTATTTGGTTCCTAAGAGCTCCACAGATGTTGAGAGCTGATATGACTCTTTCCTAGGCATACCAAGGCTGTGGCGTGGGCTGGCAGTCAGCAAGCCTAGTTAGGGAATGCATAGTCCTGTGAACTTGTCAACTAGGGGAGTTCTGGAAAGCGAAGGTACAAGAATCATATAGCATGAATTAATACTGGTTTACACAAAAGCTACTTTTTAATTATTGTCTAACTTAAGAAATTACTGAGCATTTATGTGCATTTAGGTGTAAAGTAAATAATGCAGAGTAGAACTTCGCACACCACGCTTAACTTAACAAAGAGAGTAAACTAGTGTAGTGATAAAAGGAAGAGCTTACTGCTCAACAAAAGCTTTTTGGTATTCTTGCTTACTTATTGTTTTAAATTCATTTTTAATGTTTATTTATGTATTTATTTGAGAGAGAGAGAGAGAGAAACAGAATGCAAGCGGGGAAGGGGCCAAGAGAGAGGGAGATACAGAAATTGAAGGAGGTTCCAGGTTCTGAGCTGTCAGCACAGAGCCCCTACTTGGGATTCAAACTCACAAACTGTGAGATCATGACCTGAGCCGAAGTTGGACGCTTAACTGACTAAGCCACCCAGGTGCCCTGTACACTTGCTTATTTAAAAAGAAAATCGTTAATATTTTTGATTTGACCTAATAAAACACAAATTGCTTCATGGCAAATGTCCTTTTAATCATGCTTTTTAGTCATTCAAAACTTACTAAAAAGAAATGTTTCAGGCTCTATTCTGGAGGATGACGGGAAGACCTTTATGAAAGTGAGAGGATTTGAAGAAGCCGATTTTTACTATGAACAGGATAAACATAATAAATATAGTCTTGTTCATGGCTTAGAGTAATACTAAACCAGTTTAATCCAAGCATTTCTCTGCACGTGTCTTTGATGTTTCATATTTTCTAGGCATGGAGGTCTATACTCAAAAGTCTTCACCCAAAACCTCTAAGCCTTTCCCCGTGCCTCCACATTCAAATTCAACCACACGATGATTAGCTGCCAAGGCAGAGGATGGTGGTATGGGTCCTATTAGAATTTATCATTTCATTGACATGCAGACTTTGTTTCCTTGGGGACCCTTTTGGAGTGAGATCCCTGCCCCTTATGCTGCTGTGTCCTAGAATGCTCTGAAAGGTGTGGTCAATGGTTCTGAAGAGAATGGTTCTCCAATCTAATTTGACCTTGTCCTAGACCTTCGTAACCACCGGTGGCTTTCTGATGGCATTCTGAATTCTGTTGAACAAAATAGACTGCATTTGCTCCACTGACTAGATTCAGGTTCTCCAGTACTTTTCCAGCCTTTCTCATCCCAGCTTGGCCCTCAGATTTTGGAATTGAACCTTTCTACTTGTTTTCATCTAAGAAAAGACCTGTGGTTAGCATGCTTGGAGATTATACTCTATAATCATTTAATACATTGTGTGTGTGTATACACATGTGTTGCAATCTCTGTTATTATTCAAGTAAAAGGTGGGATGGTAGCATTGGTTTACTAGATTTCAAACAAATTCTTAAGAAGACCACATATGGCAGCTTCTAATTTGCGAAGCTGGAAACTAGAATCATTCAACTTTTACTATATAATTAGTACCTCTGAGGATAGTAAGAAAGCAAAACCTTAAGATTTGCATGCTCCTAATGAAATTGACTATTACGCTCTGATGGTGCAAGATGAATCCTCTCATAACAGACTGTTTACATCACAGGCAGATGTTTCTGTTTATTTGGATGTAATTGAGAGTGACACATTGTGGTAAAGTCCAAAATCCATTTTTCTGTCGCTCTGTAACTGGGTGTTACATAGGCTTGCAAAAATGTATTTCTAAAGAATTTGGGTTTTTTTCCTTAAAATTAGTGACATATCATAATTTCTCTTTTCCTATCATATTTAAAAAATAAAAATAATATTATGTTTGATGACAGAAGGCAGTTTACTGCCCATTTAATGTAAGAATGTTTATTCTAAATATTCTTACAAAAGGAATTCAGTCTTGTAGAAAGGGTTCTATACAGATTATGTGTCAACTCTAATGATTAGAATATTTTGTTTTCCTTTCTTTCTAGGCTGAAAAATTCCACTTACATCAACTGCCTCATGAGTCCTTACATGGCGCTATTTCTTTTTTATTTTATTTTATTTTATTTTATTTTATTTTTTTAAATGTTTTTATTTATTTCTAGGAGAGAGAG
>JAESUZ010003713.1:0-52984 GCA_017311185.1 Proteles cristata cristata | reverse complement strand
ATGTTAGCTCACCCTTGTCCTTTGGCCAGGGCCATTTCCCGGTGCTATACAAAATTCTCTACCATATTAGTGGTTTGGTTATTTCGATACATAGTAATGTACCACCTTCATGACTTTTGTCCACCTTCATGACTACTTAGTAGCCACGGTTCACAGTTCAACCCATGCTCTCAGAATATCTCCTCTATCTCATCTTTCAACATCTCAGGTATCATTTTCACTTTAGGGCAATGGTACTAACCTATGTCTGTGAATAAAATTCATGGTATCTATAAACTTTAAGCCTTCTTAAAAATTTTAAGTGTGACATATATAGTGAAGTACACAAGTCTCCAGTATATAGCTTGATGAATTTTTACAGATCTATACGCTACTATAATGAACACACAGGAAGAGATATAGAACATTCCAAATATCCAGAGGATGACCTATTGCCCCCTTTTTGTAATCTCCAGTGGGTAACCAAGTCTGACTTCTATAACCACAGATTAATTTTGCCTGTTTGGAACATCATATAAATGGAAACACATAATATGCAATCTTTCGCGTACTCTTTTGAGTCTGATTTCGTTCAATCCATATTGGGTCTGTATGATCCATCCATGTTATTGCATTTATCAGCAGTTGGTTTTTTTTCATTGTCACATAGTGTTCCATTGTATAAATGTTAACAAAACGAATTTACCTTGTTCCAGTGTTTGGTTGTTATAAATAAAGTTGCAAAAAACCTGAGTGTCAGTGTTTTTTTGTGGATAAAACCATTCATTTCTGTTGTTCTTTTACCCAAGAGAGAAATCAAAAGTTTATCTAGACTGGTTATATCCATTCACGAAACCATCCATAATCTAAGAGACAAGAGAAATGTAGTGTAAGAAAGGCAAGAAAAAGAATAACTTTTTTTGCCAAAAATTAGTATTGTCAGTCTTAATTGGGGGGGGGGGTGAAACACATTTTTTATTTGAGCCAGGTAGTGAATATTTTAGAGTTTGTGGGCCACATATGATCTCTGTTGCATAAATCTTTAACAACCTTTTAAAAATGTAAAATAATTCTCAGTCGACATAAATATAGGCTGTAGGCCAGGCTGGGCCCATGCATTACAATTTGCCAAGCTCTGGTCCTAATAATTAAATGTGTTCTGGTCAGGATGTAGTGATAATCTCATTTTAGTATTTATTCTCTTTTTTATCTCTAATGACTTATATTACTGAATACTTTTTCTTACATTTATTAATGCATTTGGATGTCTTCTTTTACATCCTTTGTAATGTCTCTCTTTTCTACCCATTTGCCTATGATCAGTATAATTGTCTTTTTTTTTTAATTTTTTTTAATGTTTTTTATTTATTTCTAGGAGATAGAGAGAGACAGCATGAGCAAGGGAGGGTCAGAGAGAGAGGGAGTCACAGGCTGAAACAGGCTCCAGGCTCTGAGCTGGTAGTCAGCACAGAGCCCGACGCGGGGCTCGAACCCACGAACCGCGAGATCATGACCTAAGCGAAAGTTGGACGCTTAACCGACTAAGCCACCCAAGCGCCCCAGTATAATTGTCTTTTAAAGATTGATTTCTAGACGTAATTTTTACATTCTAGATGAGTCTTTTGCCAAATACACATACTCAGAATATTTTCTTCCAATCTGTCCCTAGCCTTTTAGTCTTTTAATGAAGTTCATTTTGTTAGTGTTTACTTTAATGGTCAGAGATTTTCATGTGCAGTGTTTTTGGTTTTGTTTTTTTTTTTTAATTTAAATTTTAGTTAATATACAGTGCAACATTTGTTTCATAAGTAGATTTCACTGATTCGTCATAAACGTAACATAATTTTGTTACAATTTTCATTCATTTAAAACTACTTCGTAATTTCTCTTGTGATTTCTCTTTTAAACCATGAGTTTCAGAAATGTACTCTTTAGGTTCCAAATATTTGAGGACTTTCTTTATATATTCCTCTTATCAATTTTAATTTAATGAAATCATCACAGAATGTATTTTATACTATTTAATTCATACAAGTAATCGATCATTATTAACTTGAGGAATACGGTCTACACTGCTAAATATCTTATATGCCCTTGGAGGAAAATTGTATTCTCCTATTTTGGGTGGATTATTACCTACATATTAATAGCATATGTTGGTTGAAAGTGTTTCAAGCGCTCATTACTTTTTTTCTACTTTTTCCATGAGTTACAGATTGAGGGATGTTGAATTCTCTGACTATTTTGGTAGATTTTTCTATTTCTACTTTCAGCTCTATAAGTTTTTATAGAGCTCATTTTATAACTCAATGCATCTTTACTCTATCTCATTAGGTGCACAATTAGATTGCATTTGAACTTTTGATAAATTGAAATAGTGTAATATTACCATAAATCATCAGCTTTCTTTTCTTGGTGTTAGCATAATGTAACTTTTTCCATGCCTTACTTCCCTGTACTTGAGATATAATTCACATAAATTCACACCTCCAAAGAGTAAAATTCAGAAGTTATCATTTTTCCAGGTTTATTGATATATAAGTTCCTTATACCATTGTGTAAGTTTAATGTGTGCAATGTGATTTGATATATGTATGTATATTGAAATAAGTACCATAATAAGTTAATTAACACATCCATCATCTCAGTTACTTTGTGTGGGTTTGTGTGTGTGTGTGTGTGTGTGTGTGCTGAGAGCATTTAAGATCTACTTTCTTAGTACCTTTCAAGTATACTGTAAGTATTGTTAACTATAATCATCATGGTATACAGTGGATCCCCAGAACTTATTCATTGTACAATTGGAAGTTTGTACCCTTTGACCCGCATCTCCGTCTCCCCATTTCCTCCACTCCCCAGCCCCTGGCAACCACCAGTGTACTTTTTGTTTCTATGTGTTTGGCTGTTTCAGATACCACATGCATGTAAGTGAGCTCATACAGTATTCGTCTTTCTCTGTATGGCTTATTTCACTTAGCATAATGCCCTCAAGGTTCATACACATTGTTGCGAACGGCAGGATTTCCTTCCTTTTGTCGTTGAATAGTACGTGTGTGTGTGTGTGTGTGTGTTTCTGGAGAGGATTTTACTTCCTTTGGATATATACCCAGAAGCGGGCTTGCTGAATCATAAGTCGGTTCTATTTTTTTCATTTTTTTAAAAACTCCGTGCTGTTTTCTCTAAGGGCATTACCAATTTACATTCCTACCAATGATGAAGATTTTGTGAGTGCCAGTGGGGTTTGTAGGGTCCTAAGCCGACTGTTGCGGACGAAATGACACAAAGGACAAGACACACACAAAAGACAGACACAGACACAACTCCGGCCAGAGGAACAATTCTACGCAAGCCCCTCTTGCGGTTTACTTTATACCCGGTAATTGGATACAAACTGAAATCTACAAGATGCATTCCTTTACCAATTAAGAGCAAGTAGCCAAACACATTTCAAGGACAGTGGGGAGCAAAGAGAGGAAGTGATCGCAACATGTTTACTAAGAGGCCTGCTCACAATTCCAGGCTTCTCCTTATTTCTAAGGAGGGCATGTTCCCTCGTTTGCAAGCGGACCATTAAACCTGGATATTGTGTGCAGGCCTCCTGGCAGAGCATCCTGTTTGCAGGAATGCCTTGCCCAGGCAGGGAGCCCCGTGTGCAGGCAATCCCCGCGTCCCTAACCACACTTTCTTGTGGTCACTGTCGGGCTCCCACATCTCCCCCTTTTTTCTGAGAAGCGGTAGCAAACTGTAAAGTGGCGAGAACGTGTTGTCTATCTTTTTTCAGTTGTTGCCTTCTTTGCCAGCACCGGAAGACTAAAATAATAACACAGCATAAAAGTATTATGAATAAAGTATTCATGAGAACAGTTCCAATTAGGGCAGACACATGTCCAAGAGGGTTCAAATTATTCATCCCTTTCTGTAAATCCCTTAACAAGATCGGACCCAGTAATGTCAGGTAGTATTTTGCTAAATGTAGACAAAATTTGCTGCTCTGACTCCATAATTTCCTTAGTTAGGTTTTGATACCCTGTTAATGACCATTTCACCTTTTCCCAACCTTCACTCATGTTAAAAGGCACAGATGTTATACATCATTGAGAGGAGTTCCAATCACATTTCAATACACTTTTTGTGGATAAGACAGTTAATTGATCCCCAAGCCATGAAACAGTATGTTGAAGATTGAGTACATCAGTTGCAAGTTGTGCATCCAGATCTCGTTGTTGTTGCCATAATAAATGAGAGTCTTTATGCCATTCCCGTACAAAGTCTGCTGTTTAGAATCCTTGATGCAAAAGCAAGTCCAGCCACGGCAGCGGTTGCAGTAACTGCAGCCACTGCAAGAACGGAAGCTATGATGATTCCAAGCATGCGTCGGGACCGGTGAAGCAAAGTTTGTATAGCAGTCACCAAATGAGATACAGCAAAAGAGTCCGACCAAGGTCTTGTCAAATTTACAGGCAACCATTCTTCGGTACGAGTTTTAACAATCACCAATGAAAAATTAGAGTTATTGATTTGTGTTGCAAAACTTTTCCACCATAACTGACTTACACATTGTGTTAAATTACAATGATCACATGATATAGATCCCTCTGTAGCATTCCAAGTCCAATTCCCATACAGCAATGCAAAGGAGTATTTTAGACAAGCCATAGCAGAATAGGATTTATTAACATGCAAGTTAACATGAAAGGGACCTGAACTGTCAGTCTTATCCAAAGTATAGTTTCCTGACCATATAGTGAGATTCTCTGAAACTGCCCATAATTTCCAAATATTCCCTTGAAAGTGGGGATACCCTAAAAATTGCAATTTAGGGGGACGAGTGCACACTGTTGCCATTTTACGGTTTCATTACCGTTACCCATTAAAGTACCATTAATTCGATGCCATTTAAAAGTTTTCTTAGACCATTTTTCCAAAATTTGACCATGATCAGGGCTCCAATCTACAATAACAAATCCAGAATAATTCATGACCTTAAAGGGCCCATGACTTCGGCATCTTTCCCATTCCAAAGATTCTAGAGAAGGAATAAAAAAATTAGAAGGGCATAATGGTATAAAGGTATCAGGATGGTGACTCATCGGCGTCGTAGAGGTGTTGAATCCCCTGGTGGAAACAAGTACAGTAAAGACAGCAGGATGATAATTATTATATGTTACTCCCCAGGTATTATAAGAGTGATGATTATGCTTCCTTGTAGAGAGGCAAAAGGGATGTCCTCCGATGCACAAGGGGAGGCCCTCTACTGCAACAGTAACATTACTTATGTTATATTGATTATTATGATGATGCAAATGCTTAATTCCTCCACACGCAGGTGGTGGGAAGAATGCAGTTTCATTGGTGCATACCTGTACTTCAGGTTCACCCCAAGAGACAACTCTCACAAGAGAAGGATTAGGAACATAAGCCCAATAAGTATATTCTATCGCTTGCGCATACATTACCTGACAGGTAACCACAGCCATCTTCTCCTCTTCTTTCCTTCGAAAATGCAATTCTGCTGCTGATAGATTTTCTTGCTCCAAATATTCAGAAAATTTAAAGTTAGTAAGGTTTGATTCAAGATGTCTTTTGATTTCATAAATCTCTCCTGTTCCCCCTTTTTTATTTTTTCAACATACTCACGTAAAGTACGATTAGCCCTTTCAATGATAGCTTGTCCTTGACTATTATAAGGGATACCAAAAGTATGAATCACATGATATTGGGATAAAAAATGAGTTTATTTTGCAGATTGGTAGGTGGGTGCATTATCAGTGTTCAATTCAATTGGGACCCCCATAACTGCAAAACAGATAATAAATGAGTAATAACAGCCTCAGCCTTTTCAGAATGTAATGTAGTAGCCCATTGGAAATGTGTGCATGT
This sequence comes from Proteles cristata cristata, assembly GCA_017311185.1. NCBI lineage: Eukaryota > Metazoa > Chordata > Mammalia > Carnivora > Hyaenidae > Proteles > Proteles cristata. The sequence continues at coordinate 47,125 of JAESUZ010003713.1, read as the reverse complement.
ATCTATAGTATGATGGACGCATTTTTGTTGTCCAAAGGATGAAATAAAAATTACATCCATTTGCCATACCTGATTTGCTTGCAATCCTCTTATGTTAACACCTGGTGGGGTAAATGGTAAGGTAAAAGGTGCACAAATAGAACAAGAGCGAACAATAAGATTTTTTTTTTTAATCCTTTAGAGTTAGTATGTTGCAGACGATGCTCTTGTTTTGCTGCTTCTATAGGATAAAGTAATGTATCAATTGCAGCATTTCCAAATGACAAGGGTCCAGGAAGGGCAGAATGTGCACGGATATGGGTAAAGAAAATTAACTCTGAACGCTGCAGAAGTGATCGTTGTAACTGATAAAACAATTTGTCAGTATCTGTTTTAAGAGTTATAGGCAGTGAAACCTGAGGAAGCTGCAAACAAGAGAGAACAGCATACCGGGAATCCGAAACAATGTTAACAGGGAGTTGAGGAAAGTCTTGCAAAACTAAGTAAATTGCCCACAGCTCAGCAGGCTGCACAGAGCAAAACGAATGGGGAAGGCAGAAGAGGCAAGTTGACAGCAGGAGGCAGAGAAAGAGAATTAGCAGTTTTAAATTTTGTGAGCTTAGACAGAGAAGACTTAAGGTTTGTTAGGCGGTGTATATCAGTCTGGAGAAGACAAGGAACTTCCCTGAAACAAAAGGAGTTTCGGCAGCTGCTTGGGAATATTCCTTAAAGTCCCCATCCCGAGGTAAACCAGCCACAGTTGGCTTCAATTATAGCCATTAATCTGGGAAAAGAATGAGTGAGAAGCCCTCAACATTTACTAGAAAGAGGAACAGAGAACAGGAGTTAACATCCCCTTCAGTCTAAATTTATTTCAGCCAGACCAATAAGGTCCCCTTTATGAGGTTTTCCCGGATATTGGTTGGGCGCTCTTGTCGTGAGGCAATGTCACAAAGACAGACAAAGGGTGGGGGGTGCCCTCTCTAACGAGGAGACAAGTCAGATATCCGTTTGGTCGTGTCCCAAAAGAACTTAAGGGATGCTTAGCTGTAGTAGTCTCAGCTGTGGAAACTATTTCGAAGCCACCATAGACTGTATGCCATTTACCACAAAATCGCAGACAGGCACAGTCAGACTCCATAGGCTTTTTGGGACCTTAAGGGTGCCCACCCGTGGAGCCACAGAATCAAACCCAGCAGGCAAGCCAGACCGAATTGCATATTCACATCTATCTATCTATCTATCTATCTATCTATCTATCTATCTATCTGTCTATCTATATACTAGAGGTTACTATATTCCTTCTCACAGAAATTCTACAGATAAGACTAACAATGACAATGACAAACAGGACAAAACAGATACAGAAGTGGCCACAAAACAGGTTTATGAGTTTGCTGATGGGTCAACCAACGTCTCGGTGTGCCCTGGGGGAGGGAAATAGCTGCGTCCAGCTTTTCATTTAATCCCCCAGGCAGAAGCACATGTGCATTTAAGATTTAAGGATCCAGATGATAAGTTGATTTACCTCATTTTTTCTTAACAACAAAAATGGGAGTGCTCGAGGAACTTGAGCAGTGGCCACTAGCGTTCCGACGGAATGGTTACAGAAGCCCCCATGGGAGAGAGAAGATAAGATAAATGTGCTATACATTCTCCAGCCAATAGTGAAAGTGTAACAGAAGTAGAAACCATGATTAAAATTTCTCCAACAAAATCAGAGTCTATAATTCCAGGAATTATGGCTAGGCCTCTTAAAGCTGCACTGCTGCGGCCCAATATTAAACCAAAGGTGCCTTTAGGCAATGGGCCAAAAATGTTTGTCCTTAATTTATAAATGCCACCTCCCGGAGACAAAAGAACATTTTCAACAAGAGGCAAATCAGCATCCACACTCCCTGAAGTTGCAGAGAGTAAATCTGGCACCATTAAAGGTTTAGCTATTTCTGATGTACAGTCATCTCTAAGGGTTGTTGGAAAACAAAGGGGTTACTTGAGTAGTGGGAGGTGTAGCCAATTGAGCCCTGGCATTGTTTTAACAATTTCCACCCTTGGAGGGCTTCATAGCCTGAGCCAAAGCAGTAGCAAAACAGCAGCATTATGTTCAGTTCCCCCCACTCCCGAACAAGCTCTAATATATTCAGCTATAGAAGCTCCCTGCCCTTTTAAAGAGCCCAAAACACGTTTACATTCCGAGTTTGCATTTTCAAAAGCAAGTGTCTGCAAACGTATCTCTGAGATTTCATCACGTCCAATATCCCGCTCAACAGCCACCCGCAATCTAGCAAGAAAATCAGTATAGGGTTCATTGGGTCCTTGTAAAGTTTTTTGTAAAAGAAGGCTGAGCGTGGCCAGTAGGTACAACACGGCGCCAAGCCCTAAGAAATACCTGGCGCACCTGCTGTAAATCCTGGTCGGAAAATTGAGCCTGATCTCTCAAGGCTCGAAATTGTCTCTCTCCCATCAATTTATCCTCCAGAGGACCAGGAGGGTTCTGTCCCTCATTAATTTGAGCCTGCTCTCGGGCTTCCTCTTCCCACCAACTCCTTAACTGCAGAATGCAATGCAAGTGCTTGAGTGATAGCACTACATAGAGTCCACAATTTCAAAGGGATTATGTTACCCTTCTGATGCTGTTGCTGTAATTCCTTCTGTATTAATTTCCATTCCTTTAAGTTTAATTGTACTTTGGGTTGGCACTTAAACCCATAACAATGCTGCTCCACAAGGCGGAATAACTCAAATAAACGGCGACTAGATACCTTCACCCCGATGGAGTGGAGAAGTCCTTTGACTAGCTCCATGTATTGTGCCTTTGCTGATGGGGAATTCCCCATAATTTTCCCGAAAGTTCCCCTGCCTTGGACCTACAATCCCCGAGGGGTACTCACCCTTTCGGTTTCGTTCGCCCTCTGCCCCACGTTGGGCGCCAGATGTTGCGGACGAAATGACACAAAGGACAAGACACACACAAAAGACAGACACAGACACAACTCCGGCCGGAGGAACAATTCTACGCAAGCCCCTCTTGCGGTTTATTTTATACCCGGTAACTGGATACAAACTGAAATCTACAAGATGCATTCCTTTACCAATTAAGAGCAAGTAGCCAAACACATTTCAAGGACAGGGGGGAGCAAAGAGAGGAAGTGATCGCAACATGTTTACTAAGAGGCCTGCTCACAATTCCAGCCTTCTCCTTATTTCTAAGGAGGGCATGTTCCCTCGTTTGCAAGCGGACCATTAAACTTGGATACTGTGTGCAGGCCTCCTGGCAGAGCATCCTGTTTGCAGGAATGCCTTGCCCAGGCAGGGAGCCCCGTGTGCAGGCAATCCCCGCGTCCCTAACCACACTTTCTTGTGGTCACTGTCGGGCTCCCACACCGACGACCAAGAAGGAATTCTTGATGACGTCTTTGGTGCCAAAAGGTCATTTTATTGAAACACAGGGACAGGACCCGTGGGCAGGAAGAGCTGCCCTGGGGGCCATGAGGAGAGACTGGTTATAAACTATGGAGTTGGGGGAGGTAAAGTCCAGGAAAAGTTTCCAGTGAGATTTTCATTTGTGAAAGAAGACTCGCAAGATACTGGAGGCCTAGCTATTGTCAAGCTAAGGTTGTTTTTCCCTCTAGCAAAGCATTAGCATTAAGACAGTAGGGAGTTCCTGGAGAAACGTTTTACTCTGCCCGCCTCAAGTATTCGTCAATGGGCTGCAGGTTACAAGGAAATTGAGTTCCATCTGCCATTTCCTTCTGCCTTTGTTCCCCACGGGTCACTATGGAGAGTGATGGAGACTCATGTCCTGCAGGACTATGGTCTCTATCAACTAACCCTTTGTTTTCTCCCCTTTCTTTTGTTCTTGGGCCGGAGTGCCCCAGGAATGTCACACAGATTCCACCAGGGGTGGGGGTGGGGGGTTGCTGCCTGTCTGCCTGCCTTCTGCTCCCTTATCACCATCGCTGCACCAAGGCTCCCTTTTCTCCGCATCTTCAGCAACACTAGTTGTCCTTTTTGTCTTTTATAATAGTCATTCTAACAGGTACGAGGTGATATCACACTCTGGTTTTGATGTCCATTTGCCTGATGGTTAGTGATGTTGGTCACCTTTTTAATGTACTTGGCCACTTATAGGTCTTCTTTGGGGAAATATCTATTTGGGCTTTTTGACCATTTAGAAAAAAATTTTAAATAAGCTTTTAATTTTGAGATCATTGTAGATTTACATGCAGTTCTAAGAAATAAGCCAGGTTCTTCTGTATAGTCTTTTTCAAGTTTTCAGCATGGTAACATCTTCCTTTACCCGTTTTTTAATTGGGTTACTTGTTTCCTTTCTATTGGATCATATACATTCTTTACGTATTTTAGATATTAAGCTCCATATCAGATACATGGTTTATGAATATTTCCTCCCACTCTTTTGGTTGCCCTTTCACTCTTGATTGTTTCTTTTGCTGTGAAAAAGCTTTTTGGTTTGATGTCATCCCTCCTATTATCACTTTTATCGTTCAGGCTTTTGATGTCATATCCGAAAAAATCTTTGCCAAAACAAGAGGCTTTTCCCTTGTTTGGTTTTATTAAATTTCTTCTGTAAGACTCTTGTACTTTTAGGTCTTACATTTAAGTCTTTAATCCATTTCAAGTTAATTTTTGTGAATGGTGTAAGATTAGCGTACAATGTCACTCTTCTGCAAGTGACTATCTAGTTTTCTCAGTACCGTTTCTTGAAGAGACTATCTTTTCCCCCATTGAGTATTCCTGACTCCCATGTCAAATACTCGTTGGTTATATATGCATGGGTTTATTTCTGGGCTTTTGATTATGTTCCATTGATCTAGCTGTCTGTTTTTATGCCAGTGACATAATATTTTGATTACAATAGCTTTGTAGTATGGTTTAAAATCAGGAAGCATGATGCCTTTAGCTTTGTTCTTTCTCAAGACTACTTTGGCTACTTGGAGTCTTTTCCAGTTCCATGAAAATTTTAGGATTGTCTTCTCTATTCTTGTGAAAGGTGCCATTCAGATTTTGATAACAGTTTCATAGAATCTAAAGATGGCTTTGGGTTATATGGGCATTTAACAGTATCAATTCTTCCTATCCATGAACATAGATATTTTTCCATTTGCATCTATCTTCTTCAGTTTCTTTCACCAGAGTCTTATAGCTTTCAGTGCATAATCTTTCACCAAATTAGTTCACTTATTCCTAAGTATTTTATCATTTTTGATACTACTGTACATGGGATTCTTTTTCTCTTTATTTATTCTTCAAATAATTTGTAATGCATAAAGATGCAATTGGTTTCTGTATGTTGATTTTTGTATCCTGAAACTTTATTAGTTTTAATAGTTTTTTGGTGTAGTCTTTTAGAATTTTCTGTATATACAATCATGTTAGCTATAAACAGATTTGGATTCCTTTTATTTATTTTTTCTACCTAAATGCTCTGGCTAGGGCATTCCGTAGTATGTTGAGTAAGAATAGTGACAGTATGCACCTTTGTCATGTTTCTGTTCTTAGAGGAAAAGATTTCAGTCTTTCACCATTGAGTACATTGATTGTGAGCTTGTTATGTACAGTCTTTATTACGTTGAGGTACATTCCTTCTATGCACAATTTGTGGAGCGCTTTTATCATGAAAGCGTGTTGAAGTTTGTGAGATGCTTTTTCTGCATCTATTGAGATAATCCTGTTATTTTTATCTTCCATTGGGTTAGTGTGATGTAATACGCTAATTTGCATATGTCAAACTATTTTTGCATCCTAAGGATAAATCTCACATGATCATGGTGTATGTTCCTTTTATTGTGCTGTTGAATTTAGTTGGCAAGTATTTTGTTGAGGATTTTTGCGTCTACGTTCTTCAAGGCTATTGGCCTGTAGTTTTCTTTTCCTATAGTGTCCTTTCACGGCTTTGGTATCAAGGTAATGCTGGCCTCATAATCTAAGTTTGGGAATGTTCCTTCTTTTTCAAGTTTTTGGAAGCATTTGAAAAATATAACCTTCATTCTTTGAACATTTTGTAGGATTCACCAGTGAAACCATTTTGTCCTGGGTTTTTCCTTTTTGGGAGGTTTGGGGTGCTTTGTTTGTTTTTTTGTTCATTTGTTTCCTGCTTCAATCTCTTTACTCATTATCAGACTGCTCAAAATTGTCTGTTCCGTCATGACTCATCTTGGTAGGTTGCGTGTGTCTAAGAATTTATCCATATCTTCTAGATTATCTAATTTGCTGGCATATAATTGCATATAGTAGTCTTTTATGACCTTTGTATTTCTTTGGTATTCGTTGCAATTTCTCCTCTTTCATTTATAATTTTGCTGAAGGTTTTTAACATATTCACAAAGTTGTGCAGCCATCACCACTGCCCAGTCCCAGAATATTTTCATTACCCCAAGGATAAACCACTTACAGATTAGAAGTTACAATTCAATCCTCCCCCTGACCCCACGCAAACAGTAATCTACTTTGTGTCTGTATGATTTTGCATATTCTGAACATTTTATACAAAGAAAATCATACACTATGATCTTTTGTGTATGACTTCTTTCAAATAACATCACATTGTCAGAGCTTACCCATGTTTGAGCATGTAACATCACTTCCTTTATTTTTATGGCTGAGTAATAGTCCATTGTATGGAATTACCACAATTTATTCATTCTTCTGGTGATGGGCATTTGGATTGTTTCCACTCCTTTTTTATTATCAATAATGCTTCTCTGAACAGTCATATGAAAATTTCTGTATGGACATGTATTTTCGATTCTCACAGGTATATCCTAGGAGTAGAATTCCTACATTACGTGGTAATTATATGCTTAACTTATTTAAGAACTGTCAAACTATTTCTCAATGCACCATTTTATTTTTTAATTTTTTTAACATTTTATTTATTTCTGAGAGAGAGAGAGAGAGAGAGAGAGAGACAGCATGAGCAGGGGAGGGCCAGGGAGAGAGGGAGATACAGAATCTGAAACAGGCTCCAGGCTCTGAGAGCCCGATGCGGGGCTCAAACCCACGAACTGTGAGATCAGGTCGAACCGGGAGATCATGACCTGAGCTGAAGTCGGAAGCTTAACCGACTGAGCCACCCAGTCGCACCCACCCCCCAATGCACCATTTTAAATTCCCACCAACTATACAGAAGACTTCCAAATTCTTCACATCCTCACCAACATTTGTTATTGTCTATATGTAGTGTTCTCATCCTAGTGTATGTTAAGTGGTATCTTAATTATAGTTTAAATTTATATTTTGCTAATGACTAATGATATTGAATGTACTTTACTATTCATACTGGCCAATTGTATGTTTACTTTAGGGAAATGTATAGTTAGATATTTTACTAAATTTTAATTGGGCTTTATTTTAACCCCGAAGTTGCAGAAGCTCTTTATATATACTAGATAAAAGACATTTTCCTTATGATTTATGCTTTTGGTATCACATTTAAGGAGTTTTTTCTTGCCTTGAGTCATAAAGATTTACTGCTATATTTTCATCTAAGGCTTTTATAGTTTTAGCTCTTACATTTAGATCTTTTATTCATTTTAAGTTAATTTTTGTAAATATTGTGGGGTCAGAGTCTAGTTTCATTCTTTGCGAATACATACGCAATTGTCCTAGCACCCTTTGTTAGAAAGACTGTTTCTTTCCCATTGAATTGAATAGTCACCTTGTCAAAAAATAATTAACAAAACACAACTGTCTGTTGTAGACTCTCAATTCTATTCCGTTGATCTATAAAACTCTCCTTACCTTAGTACTACACATTCTTAATTACTATAGATTTGTAGCATGTTTTAAACTGCGGAAATGTGAGTGCTCCAACTTTATTCTTTTTTATTATTATTTTATTTCAAAAATTTAATTTTAATTCTAGTATGATTAACGTATAGAGTTATATTAGTTTTGATATACAGTATAGTGATTCAATAATTCTATACATCATGACTCACTTGCTCCTCATTAGTGTACTCTTAATCCTCTTCACCTATTTCACCAATCTCCCCTCACCCACATTCTCTCTGATACGCTTTATTTTAATTTTTTTAATATTTATTTATTTTTGAAACAGAGAGTGAGTGAGGGAGGGGCAGAGAGAAAGGGAGACAGAGAATCCAAAGCAAGCTCCAGGCTCTGAGCTGTCAGCACAGAGCCTGATTCAGGGTTCGAACTCACAGATCATCAGATCATGATCTGAGCCAAAGTTGGACACCCAACCGACTGAATCACTCTGGTGCCCCGATATGCTTTATTTTAAATGAGTACTCTCAGTTAATGTTATTTTTTCAATAAGAATATTTTTTACTTGAAGCATACCTAGGATACATGGTTCTAAATGATATATGTAAAACATTCCATCCAAGGAAAATAGAATACACATTTTCATCAAGTGCTCCCAGAAGAATCCCTGGTTAAATCACATAAAAAGAGACAGAACAAATATTTAAGAAATTATTTAACAATTTTTAACAAATATTTATCAAATTTAAGAAGACTGAATTCATATCAACCACAATTGGTACAAAACTAAATATCAATAACAAAATAAAGCTGGAAAATCTACAATGTAAATATTAAACGTTTAATATGTAAATACTAAACAAAATACTACTACACAAACAATGGGCCAAATAGAAAATCAAATGGCAAGTCAAAACATGTCTCAAAACAAAAGAAAAAGAAAACATAATATTCTAAAACATATAGGATGCAACAAAAGCAAACGTTAGAGTGAAATTTGTGCTAGACATGCTTGTATTTTAAAAAAAAACAGTTCAAATAAACAACTTCACATTATGCCACAGGGAACCAGAAAAAGAAGAGACTTACCTGAAATTTAGTAAAGGAAGGAAATGACAAAGAAAAATCAGAAAAAAAAAAGTTAAATAGAGACCAGAATAAACAATAACATTGAAAGTAATGACCAGTTTTTTACAAAACAATCAACAAAATTGGCAATGCTTTCACTACATTAACATGGAAAACAAGACTCAAAAACCAAAATGAGTAATGGAAGAGAAAACAATATAACAAATAACAACAGAAATACATAGTGTGCTAACAGATTACTATAAAAAATTATATACCTAGAAATCACATAACTTAGGGGAAAAAACCCAGATAGTTCCTAAAAATGCACAACTCACCACGATTGAATCATGAGTCTTAAATCCAAGAAACAGGAAATCTTTTTAGACCAATAAAAAGAATGAAAGTTGAATCAGGAATGAAAAATCTCCCAGCACGGAAGAGTCCAGGACCATATGGTCTCAGTGGTGAATTCTCCCAAACATTTAAAATTAAAAAATAACGAATGACAATCTTTTTGAAGATCTTACAAATAATGCAATAGAGGGAACACTTTCAAAATTATTCAATGAGGCCAGTACTACCCTGATACTAAAGCAGGATAAAAACAATACACGAACAAAAAAGCCTAGTTATAAGTATTGCTGTTCTGACTTTCTTTGAAGATCCATTTGTGTGATTAATGTTTCTCCATCCCTGGCGTTAAATCCGCAACTGCCTTTAGGTCTAAAATGAATCTCTTATAAGCAGCATATAGATGGGTCTTGGGGTGTTTTTTTTTTTTTTTTTTTATCCATTCTGACACCATATGTCCTTTGATTGAAGCATTTAGTCCATTCAGAGTAATTATTGATAGATATATGTTTATTGCCATTTTAGTACTTATTCTGTCGTAGTTTCTTGATATTATTTTCTGATCCTTTCTTGTCTTTGTCCCTTTTGGTGTCTTCTTTCCACCCCAAGAGTCCCTTTGAATATTTCTTGCAGAGCTGGTTTAATGGTCACAAACTCCTCTAGTTTTTGTTTGTCTGGGAAACTTTTTCTCTCTCCTTCTATTCTGAATGATAGCTTTGCTGGATAGAAGATTCTTGTCTTTAGATTTTTCCCATTCAGGACTTTAAATGTATCATGCCCCTCCCTTGTGGCTTGCCAAGGTTCTTTGATAAATCTCTAGGGAGCCTTATCAGTTTTCCCTTGTAAATTAAGAACTTTTTATGTCTTGTTGTTTTTAAGATTTTTCTTTATCACTATATTTTGCAAACATAGTTACAATATGTCTTGCTGTTGGCCTGCTTTTGTTGATTTTAATGGGAATTCTCTGTACCTCCTGGATCTGGATGTCTGTTTTATTCTTCTTTTGCAGTATTGTTTTGGATATTCTAGATCTCTTGCATCTTTATAGGAATTTTATACTCATTTTGCCAATTTCTGAAAAGTAAGGCTTCCAGGGTTTTTACAAGAATTGCATTGAATCTTGTAGATCATTTTGTAGACTATTGTCATTATAACAATATTCAGTCTTCCAGTCCGTGAACACCAGATGTATTTCCCTGTATTTAGAATTCTTTATATTCTTTCGTTTCTTTAACTTTTTTTGCACTTTTCAGTGTATTGGTCTTACACTTTTGTTAAATTGATCTCAAAGTTCCCGAGGGTTGGAATCAACTTTCAAATTCCTATTAATGTTGACATTTTGGCCTTTTCCCATGAATCACAGATGCTTTTAATGTCATCAAGAGTAGTGACTCCTTTCCAGAAGCTTTTAAAGTTACCTTGCTCAAATTCATCAGAGGAATCACTGTCTATGGCAGCTATATTCTTACAACATTTATTTCCTAAATAATAAAGTTGAGTTTATTACAGTCCTGATCCATGGACTGTGGAATGGATATCGTGTTTGTGTGAAAACAACATTAATCTCACTGTCTAGTTTCATCAGAGCACCGGGGTGACCAGATGAGTTGCCAAGGAGGAGTAATATTTTGAAGGGAATCTTTTTTCTAAGTAGAAGGTCTCAACAATGGACTTAAAACATTCAGTAAACCAAGTTACAAACAGATGTGCTGTCATCCAGGCTTTGTCGTTCTATTTCTAGAGTAGATTTAGCATCATTCTCAAAGGCTCTAGGAGTTTCAAATTGTCAATCAGCAATGGCTTCCTCTTAAAGTCACCAGCTACATTAGCTCTTGACAAGATAGTCCATCCTTTGAAGTTTTGAAGCTAGGCACTGACTTCTCTCACCTAGCTACAAAAGACCTGGATGGCATCTTCTTCCAACAGAAGTCTGTTTTCTCTACTTTGAAAATACTATATCTGGGCGTGGCTGGGTGGCTTAGTCAGTTAGGCATCCGACTTCGGTTCAGGTCATGATCTCATGGTTTGTGGGTTTGAGCCCCATATTGGGCTCTGTGCTGACAGCTACCTCAGAGCCTGGAGCCTGTTTTGGATTCTGTGTCTCCCTCTCTCCTCTGTTCACGCTGTCTCTCTCTCTCAGAAATAAAACATTTTTTAAAAGTTTTTAAAAAAAGAAAATACTACATTTAGTGCAGCCACTGTCATTAATTATCTGAGGTAGATCTTCTGGGTAACCTGCTGTGGCTTCTACATCAGCACTGTTTACCTTGCATATTTATGTGATGGAGATGGTTTCTTTCCTCAAACCTCATGAACCAACCTCAGCTAGCTTCAGATTTTCTTCTGTAGCTTCCTCGTCTCTCTCAACTTTAATAGAATTGAAGAGAATTTGGTCTTTGCTCTGGATTAGGCTTTGGCTTAAGGGAAGGTCGTAACTGGTTTGATCTTCCAGACCACTAAAACTTTCTCTATATCAGTAATAAGGATGTGTTCCTTTCTTATCATTTGTGTTGTCCTTCAAATAGCATTTTTAACTGTCCTCAGAACTTTTCTTTTGCATTCACAACTTGGCTCACTGCTGGGCACAGGACGCCTCGCTTTGAGCTTATCTCAGTTTTTGACATGATCTCACTAACCTTAATTATTGTTGGTTTTTTATTTAAAGTGAGAAGCATTAGAGTCTCCCTTTCACTTGACCACTTGGAGGCTATGCAGGGTTATTAATTGGTCAGATTTCAGTATTTTTTGTCTCACAGAGTAGAAGGCCTGAGGTGAGGAAGAGAGATGAGGACGTGTCCAGTTGATGGAGTACATGGGACACACATGACGTTTACCAATTAAGTTTGCCATTTTATATGGATGCAGTTTGGGGCATTTAAAACAATTACAATAGTAACATCAAATATTACTAATCAAATCAACTATACTCAATTTAAAAAAGAGGTAAAAAAGATTATTAATCACTGACCACTCTAACACATATAATAAAGATGAAAACGTTTGAAGTATTGTGTGAATTACCAAAACATGAACAAGAGACATGAACTGGACCCATGCTGTTGGAAAAATGGTGCCGACAGACTTGCTTGACAGGGGGCTGCCACAATTCTTCAATGTGTAAAAACGGCATTATCTGGGAAGCACAATAAAATGAGGTATGCTTGGGAAACCTGGGTGGCTCAGCCGGTGGAGCCTCCGACTCTTGATTTTAGCTCAGGCCATGATCCGGGGGTCCTGGGATCAAACCCTCGCATTGCATCAGACTCTATGATGAGTGTGAAGCTTGCCTGGGATTCTCAGCCTCTCTCTCTCTCTCTCAAATAAAATAAATAAATACATAAAACTGAAGTGTGCCTGTACACAGAAGTGGAATGGCTGGATCATATGGTAGTTCTGTTTTTAATTTTTTGAGTAAACCCCATACTGTTTTCCATGGTGGCTGCACCAGTTTGCATTCCCACCAACAATGCACTAGGCTTCCCTTTTCTACATGCCCTCACCCACACGGTTGTCTCATGTGCTTTCTTTTTAGCCATTCTGATAGGTGTGGGGTAACATTTCCCTGCAGTTTTGATTTGCATTTCCCTGATGATGAGGGACGTTGAGCATCCTTTCATGTGTCTGTTGGCCATCTGGATGTCTTCTTTGAAGAAATGTCTTCTTATGTCTCTCACCCATTTTTTAACTGGGTCACTTATGGTTTTGGAGTCGGATTCTGTAAATCCTCTATATATTTTGGAGAGTAACCCTTCATCGGATACGTCATAAGGAGATACCTTCTCCCATTCAGTAGGTTGACTTTTAGTTTTGTTGATTATTTCCTTCGCTGTGCAGAAGCTTTTTATTTTGATGTGGTCTCAATAGCTCATTTTTGCTTTTGTTCCCCTTGCCTTGGGAAACATATCTAGAATACTGTTGCTACAGTCGTTGTCATAGAAATTACCGTCTATGGCCTCTTCTAGGACTTTTATGGTTTCAGGTCCCACATTTAGGTCCTTAATCTATTTTGAGTTTACTTTTGTGCATGGTGTAAGAAAGAGGTCCAGTTTTATTCTTTTGCATGCAGCTTTCAAGTTTTCCCAACACCATCTGTTGAAGAGACTGTCTTTTGTCCAGTGCATATTCTTGCCTCCTCTGTCAGAGACTAATTGACCATATAATTGTGGTCTGATTTTGGGGTTTTCTATTCTATTCCATTGATCTGTGTCTATTTTTGTGCCAGTACCATACTGTTTTGATGACTACAGCTTAGTAGTATATCATGAAATCTGGAATTGTGATATCTTTAGTTTTGTTCTTCTTTTCCAGGATTGCTTTGGCTACTCAGAGTTTGTGTTTCCATACAAATCTTACGATTTTTTGTTCTGGTTCTGTTAAAAAATGCTATTGATGTTTGATAAGGACTGCATTACATCTGTAGATTTCTTTGGGTAGCATGGATATTTTAACAATATGAGTTCTCCCAATTCATGAGCATGGAATATCTTTTCATTTGTGTCATCTTCTATTTCTTTCAATAATGTTTTATAGTTTTCAGAACACAGGTCTTCTAACTCCATGATTAAGTTCATTCCTTGGTATTTTATTATTTTTAGTACAATTTTAAATAGTATTGTTTTCTTAATTTCTCCTTCTGCTCCTTAATTATTAGTGTATAGAAATACAGGGGCTCCTGGGTGGCTTAGTCGGCTAAGCGTCCGACTTTGGCGTTGGGCTCTGTGCTGACAGCCAGCTCAGTGCCTGGAGCCTGTTTTGGATTCTGTATTTCCCTCTCTCTCTGACTCTCCCCTGCTCACGCTGTCTCTCTCTCTCTCTCTCTCAGAAATAAATAAAACATTAAAAAAATTTTTAACAACAAAAAAAAAAAGGAATACAATGGATTTCTGTATATTGATTTTGTATCCTGCGACCTCACTGAATTCATTTGTCACTTCTAGTTTTTTTTTTGTTTTTTTTTTTTGGTGGAGTCTTTACGGTTTTCTCTATATAGTATGTCACCTGCAAATAGTGATCGTTTTACTTCCTATAAATTTGGAAGCCTTTTATCTCTTTTTCTTCTGTGATTACTGTGGCTAGGATTTCCAGCACTGTGTTAAATAAAAATGATGAAAGAGGACCTCCTTGTCTAGTTCCTGGTCTTAGAGGAAGAGATTTTCCCCATCAAGTATAATGTTTTCTGTGGATTTTTCATACATGGCCTTTATTATGTTGAGGTATGTTCCCTCAAACCTACTTTGTTGAGGGTTTCTTATCATAGCTGGACGTTGTACTTTGTCAAATGCTTTTTCTGCATCCATTGAAACGATCATACGATTTTTTTCTTTTGTTAATGTGATGTCTCACATTGATTGATTTGCAAATATTTAACCACCTTGAATTCCAGAAGTAAATCCCATTTGATTGTGGTGAATGATTTTTTTTTTAATGTATTGTTGGACTTGGTTTGCTAACACCTTATTGAGGATTTTTGCATCTATGTTCATCAGTGATGTAGACCTGTAGTTTTCGGTTTTTATAGTATCTTTATCCGGTTTTGGTATCAGGGTAATGCTGGCCTCATTGAATAAATGTGGAAGTTTTCCTTCCTCTTCTATTTTTTTGGAATAGTTTGAGAAGAATAAGTATTTATTCTTTTCTAAATGGTTGGTAGAATTCACCTGTGAAACCATCTCATCCCAGACTTATGGGTGTTGGGAATTTCTTGATCACTGATTCAATTTCTCTGCTAGTAACAGGCTATTCAAATTTTCTTTTTTTTCCTGATTCAGCTTTGGGAGGCTATATGTTTCTAGGAATTTATCCATTTCATCTAGTTTGCCCAATTTGTTGGCATATAATTGGTCATAATGTTCCATATAATTCTTTGTATTTCTGTGATGTTGGTAGTTTTTTCTCCTCCTCCATTTCTGATTTTGTTTATTTGAGTCTTCCTTCTTTTTTATTTTTTATGAGTGTGACTAAAGGTTTATCACTTGTGTTAATACTTTCAAAGAACCAGCTCCTGGTTTCATTGATCAGTTCTATTGGGTTTTTTAGTTTGTATTTCATTTATTTCTGCTCTAATATTTATTATTTCCTTTCTTCTACTGATTTGGGACTTTGCTTGTTCTTCTTTTTCTAGCCTCCTTAAGTGTAAAGTTAGGGTTTTGGGTTTTTTTTTTTATATTTTTCTTGCTTCTTAAGGTACACCTGTATTACTATAAATTTCCCATTTAGAACTGCTTTTTCTGCATCCCAAAGATTTTGGATCATTGTGTTTTCATTTTAATTGGTCTCTTTCTCTATTTTTTTAGTTCTTCCACTTCTTGGATGACCCACTCATTGTTTAGTAACATCTTATTTAACTTTCATGTATTTGTGATCTTTCCCAATATTTTCCTGTGGTTGATTTCTAATTTCATAGCATTATAGTCAGAAAAGATGCACAGTATGACTTCAGCCTTTTGGACTTTGCTGAGACTTATTTTGCAGCCTAACATGTGATCTATTCTGGAGAATGTTCCATGTGCACTTGAAAAGAATATGCATTTGGTGGTGTAGACTAGAATGCTCTAAAAATATCTGTTGGATTAACCTCATCCAATATGTCATTCAAAGCTACTATTTCCTTGTTGATTTTCAGTTTGGATGATCTATCTATTCATGTAAGTGGGTGATAAACTCCCCTAATAGTATTGTATTACTATCAATTACTTTCTTCTCCTACAATTATTGTATTACCATTGATTACTTCCTTCATGTTTAGTATTAACTGCTTTATGTATTTGTATTCTCCTACGTTGGGTGTATAAAACAATTGTTTTATCTTCTTGTTGGATTGTTCCCTTTATGAATATGTGGTATCCTTCTTTGTCTCTTGTTGCAGATTTGATTTAATGTCTATTTCTTCCAATATAAATATTGCTACTCCAGTTTTCTTTTCACCTTTATTTGTGTGACAAATGCTTTTCTATCTCTCCACTTTCCATCTACGTGTGTCTTTAGGTCTGAAATGTGTCTTTCGTAGCCATCATATAGATATCTTGTTTTTTCATCCATTTCATCCTACTATGACTTTGATTGGAGGATTTAGTCCATTTTACATTCAAAGTGATTATTGATAGGTGTTTGTTGCCATTTTGGTAAATGTTTATGGTTGTTTTGTTGCTCTTTTCTACTCTTGCTCTCTTCTGTCACAAGTTTCTGATTTCTTACAGTAATATACTTGAATTCTTTCTCCTTATTTTTGGCATAACTACTACTGGTATTTGATTTGTGGTTACCCTTACCTTATGCATATAGCAGTCTATATTAGGTTGATGGTCACTTCAGTTTGAACCAACTACAAGGCAATACATTTTTAGTTCTTTCTCATCCATGGTTTAGGTATATGGTATCATACTTTACATCCTTTTATTTTGTGAATCCTTTGACTGATTTTTATAGATATATTCAATTTTACTACTTTTGTGCTTTCTACTTTTCTCACTCCTTTCCACTCAAAAAGTCCCCTTTAAAATTTCTTATAAGACTGGTTTAGTGGTGATGAATTCCTCTAGCTTTTGTTTGTCTGGGAAACTCTTTCTGTCTCTCCTTCTATTCTGAATGACAGTCTTGCTGGATAGAGTATTCTTGGCTGCAGGTTTTTTTTTTCTTGCAGCACTCTGAATATATCATGCCACTTGCTTCTGACATGCAAAGTTTCCTTTGAAAGAACAACAAATAGCCTTTTGGGGTTTCCCTTGTATGTATGTAATTGTTTTCTTTTTCTCACTGCTTTTAAATTCTCTCTTTGCCATAACTTTTTCCCATTTTAATTACTATGTGTCTTGGTGTGGACCTCCTTGGGTTGATTTTGTTGGGGACTTTCTATGCCTTCTGGATCTGGATTTCTGTTTCTTTCCCCACACTTGGTAAGTTTTCAGCTATTTTTTTCTTCAAATAAATTTTATACCACCTTTTATCTTTCTTTTTTTTCTTTGTAGAATCCCTATATTGTAAATGTTAGACACTTGATGGTGTTGCTGCGTTCCCTTCATCTATTTTTCTTTTTTCTTTTTTTTCCTCTCTCTTTTCTTCACCTTCAGTGATTTTCATTACTCTGTCCTCCAGCCACTGATCCATTCTTCTGCTTCCTCTAGTCTACTGTTTATTCCCTCTAGCTCTGTTGTTCTTGGATAAGTCTCCCAAAGATCCTTGCTCCTCCAGCACATGCTCTGAGACTAGCAAACAAATATCCTTCCTGTATACCCCAGGCCTTTTTCCAACTGCTGCTTCTAAGCTGTATCTCAAATATATCTGTTTGTTATCCTGTCTCTTTAAGGGTGGGCACTCAGTTTCCTATTGCCTTCCAGGTCCCCCAGAGCTGGGCCCACAGATTTTTAAAGTTCCAGGTGTCAAGACCCCCCTATTGTAAGAGTTCATGAAGTTAAGCTTTTCTAGTTTTCAGCCAAATGTTATGGGCATTTGTTCCCTGAGACTGGGGCTCCTGGTGTGGGGTCTGCTCCTCTCCTCTCTTTTTTTTAAAAATATTTATTCATTTTTGAGAGACAGAGAGAGAAAGAGCATGAGCAGGGGAGGGGCAGAGAGAGAGGGAGACACAGAATCTGAAGCAGGCTCCAGGTTCTGAGTTGTCAGCACAGAGCCTGACACAGGGCTCAAACCCACAAACTGCAAGATGACCTGAGATGAAGTCGGACGTTTAACTGACTGAGCCACCTGGGCTCCCCTGCTCCTCTCCCCTCTTCATGCCCATGGTATCCTTCCCTCTTGAGGGTAGTCCTGCAGATGTGTTTGGCTCCTGACTGCATCTCCACCCTTCCTACTCTCTTTGATGTGGCTTCTTCTCTACATTTAGCTCTAGAGAGTCTTTGGGTTGTTTTCTGGATTATTTACACTGATGTGGGTGTTAACTGGGTGTGTTTCTGTGGGATAAGGTGAGTCTAGGATTCTCCTATGCCACCATCTTCCCCTGAAGTCTTCCTCTGGCCCATGTTTTAATTGGATTGTTTCTTTTTATGTTACTGAGATGTATGAGTTCTTCATATCCCTTGGATATTAACCCCTTATCTGATAAATGATTTGCAAATATTTTCTCCCTTTCCATAGGTTGACTTTACATTTTTTATTGTTCTTTTTGTTATGCAGAAGCTCTTTTTATTTTGATGTAGTCCAATTTGTTGATTTTTGTTTTTATTTCTTGTGCTTTTGGTGTCATATCCAAAAAGTGATTGGCCAAAACTAGGACAAACTATCCTAAAATTTGTATGGAACCACAAAAGACCCTGAATAGCCAAAGTAATATTGAAGAAGAAAACCAAAACGGGAGGTATCACCATCCCAGACTTTAGCCTCTACTACAAAGCTGTCAGCATCAAGACAGTATGGTATTAGCACAAAAACAGACACATAGACCAATGGAATAGAATTGAGAACTCAGAATTGGGCCTAAAAGTATACAGCCAACTAATCTTTGACAAAGCAAGAAAGAGTATCCAATGGAAAAAAGACAGCCTTTTTAACAGATGGTGTTGGGAGAACTGGACAGCAACATTCAGAAGAATGAAACTAGATCATTTTCTCACACCATGCACAAAAATAAACTCAAAATGGATAAAGGACCTGAACGTGAGACAGGAAACTATCAACACCCTAGAGGAGAAAGCAGGAAGCAACCTCCTTGACCTCCACCGCAGCAACTTCTTACTTGACACATCCCCCAAAGCAAGGGAATCAAGAGCAAAAATAAACTGTTGGGACCTCATCAAGATTAAAAGCTTCTGCACGGCAAAGGAAACAACCCGCAAAACTAATAGGCAACCGACGGAATGGGAAAAGATAGTTGCAAATGACATATCAGATAAAGGGTTAATATCCAAAATCTATAAGGAACTCACTAAACTCCACACCCGAGAAACAAACAACCCAGTAAAGAAATGGGCAGAAGATATGAACAGACATCTATTAACAATAGAACTCCCCTATGACCCAGAAATAGCACTGCTAGAAATTTACCCAAGGGATATAGGACTGCTGATGCATAGGAGCACATGTACCCCATGTTCATAGCAGCACTCTCAACAATAGCCAAATTATGGAAAGAGCCTAAATGTCCATCAACTGATGAATAGGTAAAGAAGATGTGGTTTATATATACAATGGAATCCTACATGGCAATGAGAAAGAATGAAATCTGGCCTTATGTAGCAACATGGATGGAACTTGAGGGTGTTATGCTGAGTGAAATAAGTCAGGCAGAGAAGGACAGCTACCATATGTTTGCACGTATAGGAGGATTAAGAGGAACTTAACGGAGGACCGTGGGGGAGAAAGGGGGGGAATAGTGGGGGAGAGGGAGGGAAGCAAACCATGAGAGACTCTTGAATGCTGAGAACAAACTGAGGACTGATAGGTGTGTGGGGGGGAGGGGGGATGATGGGCATGGAGGAGGGCACTTGTGAGGATGAGCACTGGGTGTTATATGGAAACCAACTTGACAATAAACTATTTGTAAAAAAAAAAAAAAAAAGTGATCAGCCAGTCAAACATCAAGGAGTTTATTTCCTATTTTTTCTTCTCTTAGTTTTTTTTAATGGTATTGCGTGTTAGGTTTAAGTCATTAGTCCATTTTTAGGTGAGTTTTGTGACATCAGTAAGATATGCATGAGATTTTATTTTTCTGCATGTGGATATGCAGCATTTGTTGGAGAAACTATCCTTTCCCCACTGAGTGCTCTTGGTTTCATGTCAAAGATTAGTTGACTAGTTGTGGGGGTTAAATTTGGGATTATCTATTCTTTTCCATTGGTCTATGTGTCTATTTTTAAGCCAGTATTTTCTTATTTTCATAACTATAGTTTTGTAGCATAAAGTGCGATGTTCCCAACTCTGTTCTTCTTTCTCATGGTTTCTTTGGCTCCTTAGGGTCTTTTTTTGTTCCATATAAATTTTAGGATTGTTTTTCTATTACTGTGAAAAATGTCTTTGGAATTTTGATAGAGAATGCATTGAATCTATAGATGGCTTTGGGTAGTATGGGCGTTTTAACAATATTAATTCTTCCAGTTCATGAAAACAAGATATCTTTCCATTCGCTCGTGTCTTCTTAAATTTCCTTCATCAAAGGTCTTGTAGTTTATGTTGTGCAGATCATTCACTTTCTTGTCTAAGTTTATTCTTATGTATTTCATTGATTTTTGAAGCTATTGTGAATTGGATAGGTTTTTTTTTTTAAATTTCATTTTCAGATGTTTTATGGTTAGTATTTAGAAATGCAACTGATTTCTGTATGTTGATTTTATATCCTGCACAACAGGACAGTTTTTTGGTGGCATACTTATGATGTTTTATATAGAAGATCATATCATATTCTTTGCGAGTAATGACAAGTTTATTTCTTCCTTTCTGATTTAAATAACTTCTATTTTTTTGTATTGCTTAATTGCTCTGACTAGGTCTTCCAGGACTATGGTGAATAAGAGTGGTGAGAGCAGGCAACGTTGTCTTATTCCTGATCTTGAAATCAGGAATGACCTTCTTTGCCTCTTGTTATCATTTTTGGCTTAAAGTCTATTTATTTTTCTGATGTAAGTATAACTATCCTTGCTTTCTTTTGGTTTCCACTTGCATAGAATATCTTTTTTCCAACCCCTCACTTTGAGTCTGCGTGTTCTTAAAGCTGAAGTGAGACTTTGTAGACAACATAGAGTTGAGTCTTGTTTTTTCTTTTCCGTCCAGCCACTCTGTGCCTTATGATTCATGAATTCAATCCATTTATATTTAGAGTAATTATTGATATATGAGGACTTGCTAACGCCAACTTATTCATTGTTTTGTGGTTGTTTTCTATTTCCACTATTTCTTTTTCCCTCTATTTCTACTTGTCTTTGTAAGTTGGGAATTTCCCATGGTGGTATGCTCTGTGTCTCGTTTCTTTATGTTTTGTGCATTGTCTCTAGGTTTTTTGCTTCTCAGTTACCATGAGGCTTACAT
This sequence comes from Proteles cristata cristata, assembly GCA_017311185.1. Taxonomy (NCBI): domain Eukaryota; kingdom Metazoa; phylum Chordata; class Mammalia; order Carnivora; family Hyaenidae; genus Proteles; species Proteles cristata. The sequence goes on along the minus strand of JAESUZ010003713.1, from coordinate 26,005 downwards.
AAGATGTCTCATAAGTAAAACAGTCCATTTTAAACTGATAGCATCATAATTTTGATCATCTACAAAAGCTTCCTCCTTTTATTCTCCCTTTTATATTTTGACATTATTTACCTCTTCTCACACCGTGTATTTGTTAACACATTATAGTAGCTATAATTATTTTTGTTTTTTACAATTTTATTTATTATTTTTTAATTATTTTAAGTTTTTATTTTATTCAAGTGTGGCTAACCTACAGTGTTACGTTAGTTTCAGGTGACAATATAGTGATTCAACAATTCTCTGCATTACTCAGTGCTCATCATGATAAGTGCACACTTTAATCCCCATCACCTATTTCACCTATCCCCCATCTACCTTCCCTCTGGATCTTAATACTATAGCTAAGGGATTAACCCACCATCTTATTATTGACTTAGGGTTTTCCAAGTCTGCCTGTATATTTACCCTTGCCAGCATGTATACATTTATGGATTTTCATGTCACTGATTAGTGTTTTTAAATTTCTGCTTAAAGATCTCCTCTCAGCATTTCTTGCAAGGGAGGTCTAGTGGTGATAAACTACCTCAGCTTTTGTGCGTCTAGAGAAGTATTTCCCATCATATCTTAAGGACAACGTTGCCGTATAGAAGATGTTGGGCTCTCAATGTTTTTCTTTCTTTCAACACTTGACTATGTCTCTCCACTCTCCCCTAGCATGTAGGGTTTCTGCTAAGAAATCTGCTGATAACCTAATAGGAGGTCCTTTGTAAGTTACAATTTTTTCTTCTCTGACCACTTTTAGAATTCCTTCTTTATTCTTGTTTTTTACAGTTTTATTATAATGTCCTTTGGAGAATGTCTTTTTGCATTGGTATAAAAGGGCGATCTATTAGCTTCATGAACTTGGATGTTAAATTCTTTCCCCAGGTTAGGTTAAGTCTCAGCCATTGTTCCTTTCAATTAATTTTCTACTTTCTTCTCCCTCTCTGTCTCTGGAACCCTGATTATTCTAATATTTGTATTTTTTTTTATGGAATCCCAAATATCACATAGGCTTCCTTTACTCTTTTGCATTCTCTTTGTTGTCTATCTCTCTGTTTGTCTCTAGTTCTCCTCCAAATAGATTATTTCAAGATTCCTCTCCTCTGCATCAGTTCTTCTGTCTCCCATTTGCTCTACTGCACTGCAGATGCTCTCTACTCCATTTTTTATGTCATCTATTCAGTTCCTCAAGTCTAGAATTCTTGTTTTTTTATGCTTTCTGTCTCTTTCTTAAAATATCTTTTTAATAATGCAGTTTTTTTTCAAGATTCCATTGAATTACCTTTCTACGTTTTCGTGTAGCCCATTGAATTTCTTCAAAACAGCCAGTTTGAATTCTTTATCAGCTAGCTCACAAAATTCCTTGCCTTTTAACTTGGTAACGGAAAAATTATTTTCTTTCGTGATGACCTATCTCCTCAGCTGTTCATGTTTCTTGTAGTTTTGCATTGCTCCTTTTGCATTTGAAGCAGCAGACACTAAATTTTTACTAGGTGCCTTCAGATGGGGTATTCTGTTTCAAGGTATTATTATCTGGGGTTTTCTGTGCCTTGGGGTGGGTACCTCTGCTCCATGCTTCTTGCTCCCTCTTGTTACAGAATTTTTAAGCTTTTATGTTTATTTCTGGTTCTTATAACTCTGCATTCTGGCTACTGGAAACCTCTTTTTTTTTTTTTTTTTTTTTGCTTTCCAGAAAGTGAAACTATAGCTCAAGTTTATGGTTTCTAGCTTGCCCACAGACCCTGGCCTGTTTCCTGAGCATGCTCCCTGTCTACCAGCATTCTTTTGCCAATACACATGGAAGCATGCACAAGGGGCCAACCTGAGGCTATAGGTCTATTCTTTTTGCCCTTCGTGGTATTATTGTTACACATATTATATCGATAAACTTTAGAAATATAATAATATATCATCGTAATGGTTATATAATTTCTTGTCTGTCAAAGAAACTAAGAGAGGAGAGGAGAACAAATATATATTTATAGGTTTTGTTATATCAACCTTATCAATTTAAGTTCTTTAAATTACTATCTAAATCATTTCCTTTGCACATTACCTCTTTTCCCCCACATACCTCCTTTATGCTGTCATTGGCAATTATTTTATGTTTCTGTATGATATATGGCCAAGAACACACAATATATGTTTTTCTACAATTAAATAATCTTTAAATTGGTCAAAAGAGAAATATACACATTCATACTTTTTTAGAATTTAAAAATTACCTTTACACATGTTCTTTGTATTTTGTGCATATTTGCATTGCTGTCAGGTTCTCTTGCTTTCATCCTTGAAGAACTTCTTTTAATATTTCTTGTAAGATGGGTTTAGGGGAAAAATTCCCCTAAGGAAATGTCTTTATTTTCCTTTCACTTTTTAAATATAGATTTATGGTAGACAGGTTGCTTGCTTCTCTGACATTTGTTTTCTTTAGCCATTTGAGTGTTATCTCACCACTTTCTGCTCTCCATTATTTCTGATTACAAGTCAGCTGCCTATCTTATTGTGGTTTCATTGTTAAGTGACAAGTCGCTTTTTTTCTTACTGCCTTCAAAATTATCTTCTTTTTTTTTTTTAATGTTTTTTTTTTCTAGGAGAGAGAGAGAGAGACAGCATGAGCAGGGGAGGGTCAGAAAGAGAGGGAGTCACAGACTGAAACAGGCTCCAGGCCCTGAGCTGGTAGTCAGCACAGAGCCCGACGCGGGGCCTGAACCCACGAACCGCGAGATCATGACCTAAGCAAAAGTCGGACGCTTAACCGACTAAGCCACCCAGGCGCCCCTCAAAATTATCTTCTTGTCTTTGGCTTTCAGCATCATAATTATGATGTGTCTATTTGTGTATCTCTTTGCATTAGTTCAACAGGGAGTTCATTGAATTTCCTTGATGTATAGATGATTCATTTTCAATAAATGTGAGGTGATTCAGCCATTACTTTAAGCGTTTATTCTGTTTTTCTCCCTTCCACACACCAAGTATTTCCATTATATTTATTTTAGGGTACTTAATAGTGTTCCACAATTTTCTGAGATTCAGTTCCTTTTTCTTCATTTTATTTTCTATTAGTTTTTTGGCTTACATATTCCTTATCAATATATTTTGAAGTTTATTAATTTTTCTTCTGCCAGTTCAAATCTACTTTTGAGACCTTCAAGTGATTTATTTGCATTTGACTTGTTGTACTATTCAACTCTAGAACTTCCATTTGCTTCTTTTTATAATTTTAGCTGTATTGATATTCTCGACTTGATGCTACATTGTCATCATATCTTCCTTTTCTTAATCATGATTTTCTTCTGTTAATTTTCATTCATATACTTTACCTCATGATTCCACAATTTCCATTCCATTCTTTCTTTCTTATAATTTACATTTCTCTGCCAAGAGTCCGCATCTCTTTATTCATGAGGGCCATATTTGGCTTTAAGTCCTTCAGCCTCTTTATTTCACAGTAGCAGCTCCAAATTCTTACCTGATAATTCCAACAGTAGGTGGTACAGGAAGTCTGCTTTTATTGATTGCTTTTTTTTTTGTGATTAATATCATAATTTCCCATGTCTTCATATCTATTTTTCATTTTATGAAGGACACTGCAGATGATATATTACAAAGAGTCTAGAAGGTGTTGTTTTCTTTTAAAGAGTATTGAATTTCAGGCTGGCATGCTATAAATTTCCTTCTGTTTGTCTTGATCCTACTGAGGTTTGGTTTTAGGTTTTATTATGGGGCGTCTTTTAAGGACATGACCTTCTCTGCTATGTATGTCCTTTCTTTTGTTTCTGTTGAATCCTCAAGGTATTAGTGATGAGGTAATGGGGTCTCTTCATTCTGACTGGGCCAGACTCCAATTTCTAGCACTGTGTAACCTCTAGTATATCTGTCCTCATTGCTGCCACTCACTGCTAGGCCTCATGGAATTTCACCTGTGTATGTGCCACCTAGCTCTCAACCACATGCCTGGAGCATATGCTTACAAATAACTCCTTGATTTCCCCTTCTCCGCAGGTCCCTCTTCTCTTATACCTTACCCAAGAAATTCCAGGTGTTTTGACAGTCCCGAACTCTCATCTGTGCTTCCTTAGTTAAACAGGATAGCCAATCCCTCCTCGGGATCCCTTCCCTGTGCCACAGAAGTCCAATATTTACACACCTTGTTTTATGGTGGTTAGATTTAAATGATATGCATGGACCTTCTTGAGGTTCATTGATCATGGTTTCCATGATTAACCCATCCAGTGAGTTTTCTTAATTTTAAGTAATGATTTTTTTTTTTTTTTTAGTTTCAGGATTTCTTCTTTTCTTTAGTTTCCACATCTATCCTGAAATCTCCACTTCTGCCACCACACGTCTATCTTCTCTGATAAATTATTAACACATTTAATCCAGCTAAAGCCTTTGTTTGTCAATTTCAGTATCTGGATCATATGTGGGTCTGTTTTTATTTACTTATTTTCCTCTTTATTATGGGTCACATTTTTCTGTCTCTTTGTCTATCTAGTCATTATAGTATTATAATTATAGTATTTATACTATATATATATTATAGTATATCTACTCTTATATACTATAGGAGTATATAAATATACTCTTATAGGAGCATTGTTTTTTGTTTTTGTTTTTTATGGAAGTCTCTGGGTTTTAAAAGCTCTTATTGTTTCCTAGGGCAAATCCTTTAGTCCTATGAAATGCTTTTTTCCTAAGGCATGTTTCTCCTGAGTATAAGAGAAAGACCGAGGCATTTACTAGGCTTCTCTAATGCTGTGATGCAAACTCACAACTTTGTTTTCTCTGCCACAAACAACGGTTGAAATGCTTCTTAAGTACTCTCATGCTCTCAAATGTTGCTTGCTCCATAGGTTCCATGGAATCTCACCCACAAAGGATTCGGGTGTCATGAAAAACTTTGTATTGAAGTTGTAAGCTCCTTCCTCCCTGTGACTTTGTCCTTTCTCTGACTGCATTTTTTGGATCACAGCCATTCTGACAGATCTTAATGCTATTTTAGGACTCCTCAGTTCAACTAGGCTCAATTCTCTGCTCTGAGATCTAATCTCCATGCTGGAGAATGCCCTACATGCATGACGCTGGTCACTATTTCATTGATCCACTACTAGACCTTGATATTTAATGTGTTACTTAGAAAGCACATATATTATTGTACCCACAGTTTAGCCTTAATGTTTGGTAGCAGAATGTCAAAATAATTTTGTTTCCTTTGCAATCCTTGTGTTGTTTTATCCATTCAAAAACATTATTCTGGCAATAAATCATATTTTTAAAAAAACATTATTCTGAGAGGAGGTCTATGCCTACAAAAAGGTTTAGAACCCTTGCCTGAGATTCTTTTCTGATCCTTCTTCTCTTTCCACAAAAGTTCTTAAAAGATCATTACAGCTCACACCTGTCTCCTGAGTTCCAATCCCCTATGTTCACGTAGAATTTTACATTGATCCTCAATGCTCACTTATTTTTTTTTTAATGTTTTATTTATTTCTAGGAGAGAGAGAGAGACAGCGTGAGCAGGGGAGGGTCAGAGAGAGAGGGAGTCACAGACTGAAACAGGCTCCAGGCTCTGAGCTGCAGTCAGCACAGAGCCCGACGCGGGGCTCGAACCCACGAACTGCGAGATCATGACCTAAGCGAAAGTCGGACGCTTAACCGACTAAGCCACCCAGGTGCCCCTCAACGCTCACTTCTAACGCGACCCAGTCCCGAGTCCATTATCATCCCTGCCACAGCCTTGCCCCTTCACCTATGTTCCTATGCTCAGTGGCAACCCCATTTACCTAAGGACACACACCAGAAGCCTGCAATTATTTCTTGGTTCTTCCCCTCCCTCACATACCTTATCCAATCAATCACCATGCCTTATTGATGGAACTTCCTAAATATCTCAACATTAGTTTATCTCTCTTAATCCTTCCTACTTCTCCCTTAATTTAGACTCTTCTTTCTTTCACATAGTATCTTTCTTACCTTTTACAAGAGAACTGGGGCCCCCTTCTACCCAAGCTTTCACCTACCCAGCAGTCCGTTTATTCTCAGGTTCTCAGAGCCTTGTTCCATTGCCCATTGTCTTTTCCTCCTGAATCTCAAAACTCGCTCTCCTAAACATTTTCCCAGTAACATACAAGAGTGTTCAACTTATACTTTATTTTTTAAATTTTTTAATGTTCATTTATTTTTGAGAAAGAGAGAGAGAGAGAGAGAGAGAGAACACAAGCAGGAGAGGAGCAGAGAGAGAGGGAGACACAGAGTCCGAAGCAGGCTTCAGGGTCCGAGCTGTCAGCTCAGAGCCCGACACAGGGCTCGAACTCTTGAACTGTGAGATCATGATCTGCGCTGAAGTCAGAAGCCCAACCGAGGTGCTCCTCAACTTATTTTATTTTTGAGAACACCTTACTATCTACATTCATCTAACTGCATTCACTTTTCTTATTTTTCTTCACTTCACAGAATCAATAAATATCCACTTGAATCATCTTGTGCATCAAGTTAACAACTCTGCCCTTTTGCTATCTACCAATTCTTTCTCCTTTCTATTTATTCCTCTTTTTCTTTTTCATGTAGACCTTGATCGTTTCTACCACCCATTCACGCTACCATCTCCTCTAATAGGAATTAGCAGCCGTTTTTAATTCCTAGTGTAATTCTTCCAGTTGTTTCTGACTTTGCATCCTCAGGGACCTTATTCCATCATCTGACCTTTCTTTTTTGTATGTTGAAGTTTTTCCACTTTACTGGCTTTCACCCATAACATGTAATCACATTATTGTACTTTAAATATAACCTTAGTCTTCTCAAACATTATTAGCTTGTGAGTAGCTAGTGAGTAGCAGCGGAGGAAAAATAATTTTCCATCTACCCTTCTGAGGTCGTAGCATAGACCCTCCAGTAACAGAAGACAGATTAAAAAGAGGAAAACAGACAAACATTTAATAAAGTGTATACTTCCTGTATACATCGAAGATACCCCCCAAAACCTAGCAACTTCCCCAGATGGTGCAAACATCTCCAGCTAACAATAAAGTAAGGTGTTGGGTTGGGGGAGACCAGTTATGAGCCATGACTAGGAAAAACACAATACACAAGGATAAGGCTTATTATGCAGGTTTCAGTGGGTGCCTTCTCCATTAATAAGATTCTCTCGTGATTTTGTCATCCTTCTCTTCCTGGTACAGAGAGGAAGAACCTTAGGCAGGCAGGTTTCCTTTATGAATGCAAATGTCTCTAACCAAAGGATAATGTCTACTTTGTCAGAGCTGCTTCTTCGTTTGTGACTTCTCAAAATAATCAACTCAAAATGATCTGTATGCCAAAGAGGCAGATTTGGGGATCACATATTCTACTACCTCTCGGTAGTGATGTGGTCCTATTTCAGTGCTACCTCGGATTTCACTTCCTCAGGCCCTCAGCCACCTCTCCACAAATTCTCATCTGAGCATATCTCACAAACCCTGAACATTCCTCTTGTTAGCTCACAGCCCATCTTCTCTTGCTTTCGTGCTTATAGTCTTTCTCTTTTAGTTCAACTTCCCTCTAAGTCAGTTCGGTTCTTCGCCTTGTCCCTACTATTCCAGTCGCTATCGTTTAGTCACACGTGCCTATGTTCCCTACTCTTTTCGCAGCTTAAAAACCCCTTGAAGTTCAAAGTCAGCTCCGAACCTGACTCTGAATTTCGTAGCGTTCTCACCGCACCGACGCCACACTGATGTATGTGCCACGGCATGTAGAATGCTTCTGTCTGCATCTCTCAGTCACGCTCTCTCACCTGAAAATGGAGGCAACACAGTTTGTGTTGTTTTGCCTTCTCTGTTCTTCTCTGAACAGAGTCCCTTTGTCTTCTGCTATCAACTCCCATGTGCAAGGGACTCATTACTCCAAAAGACAAGGGACTACTTGTGTCAGCAGGATGTGCGATCCTTCCAAGTGTCCTCGAAACAATGTCTTTCCATGAAAAACAGCCCATGAAAATAGATGCCTCTGAGACTGCCTTTGAGTTTGGTAAGATGCTGAAGTACTGAAGATAGCCCTGCAGTTTATGAAAATGTTGTCATTTTGATGTTGGCTAATATGTTCCGGGAATTTATTCTAGAATCTCTCTCTCCTCTTTTGTATCACCATTTATTATTTATCTGTCTTCAATACTCCACTATAATTGTGCAATTCTATACTCACCCATGACCTCCTCATCTTCAAAGACAGAGGAAATGTTACAAATTCTAGACTTCTCTGTGGCATTGGACACTGTTGACACCTTCTTCAGAACATTCCACTCCTTTGCCTGGTTCGACATAATCCTTCACTCACACTGAATTACCACCATGCTGCCAGTACCCATTTTGCAAATTGTGCTCCTGATCATGTTGATCTTACCAGAAGAGATTAAAAGAAGTTTTTCAGACCAGATTCACACATGTCCTTGCATGGACAACTGTATAATGACGACTGGCCGGCCAACAGTAATTGTAAGAGACTATCAGCTGTAAGACACATCCTGCTTTCAAACATGTGAAAATCTGAAAGAAATGTGCATCTAAGAATCATTGGCATATGGTGTTATTATCTGATAGTTTGAATAGAATTGATCTGTGTTGCTTGAATTCGAGGCTTTAAGAAATGATGTGAACAGCTTTATATATTTCCTGAATTTACTTGCCTGATTTGAAGTAAATAATTTTATCACGTTATTTTATGGCTTTTATGAGGCCGGAATGAGATAATGCATGTAAAGTATGGGATGCAGATAAATTACCAGAGTCAGTGAGTACTCAGTGAATGTTAAGAGGAGGAGTAGTAACAGTAGCAATAGCAATAGCACATGATATTTTTAATAAAAACTTAAGCTATAACTGTTTCTGAATTTAACGTTTTTAAAATGCGAAGACCATATATGTTTAAGGGAAGTACTGTTGTCTCTCTGCGATTCAGTAAGCTTAGTAAATAATCATCACTTTCCAGAGGTTTTTGAGAACTAAATGAGATAATGCATGCAAAATATTTGCCAGCTGACTGGTTGAAGTAGTACTTGACATTTTCAGCAGAACATGCATGACAATTTACCTTTGTTGTTTCTAAAATTCTAAAGAAGGTCAATAAGGATTCATTGAAGTTAACTTCAGAAAGAGTAAGTGTTGGGATGTCTGGGTGGCTCAGTCGGTTAAGCGTCCGACCTCGGCTCAGATGATGATCTCACGGTTCATGGGTTCCAGCCCCATGTCAGGCTCTGTACTCACAGCTAGCTAAGAGCCTGGAGCCTGCTTCAGATTCTGTATCTCCCTCTCTCTCTGACCCTCTCCTGATCACACTGTCTCTCTCTCTCTCAGAAACAAATAAAACATTAAAAAAAAAAAAGAAAGAAAGAAAGTAAGTGCTTCTAGTTAATAATCCCTTATTTCTATATTTTGTCTGGATTGAGTAAGATACTACATGAAAGTATACCACAATCATAGAATACTTGACTTAGTGTATGACAAATCAGAAGCACTCAGTAGAAGGTGGTTATTACTACTGTAGTTGTTATTTGTCCCTGGTTCTTTTTCATTCTTTCTCCTTGGCCAACTCCAAGGTTTTAAAAATAAAAGTATCAAAGAATGCTCCAATTATACCTACGAAAATTACCTAATTTTTCTGAAGTTAACTTCACCAAATAACATGTGCCTTTCAGAATTTTTATAAGAATGAATAAGATAGTGCATGAAGTTCATTGCTATTATTGATACTGTTTATATTTACTTGACGTTATAATATCACCTGAATTTCTACTGATTGACAAATTTAAAATATAAGAAAGATTTTTCCACATTTGCTGAACTTAACTCTTGGGGTTTAATTAACTTCGTCTATTAACACAGAATAGCAGTTCTCAAATTCAGTGGTGTCAGGACCACTTTATACTCTTCAGAACAACTGAAGATCCCCAAAAGTATTTGTTTATGTGGGTAGTATCTATTGATATTTGTTGTATTTGAAATTAAAACTGAAAAATTTAAACTATTTATGAACAATTTCATTTTAAATAACAAGAAAGAACCTGTGTAATGTTAACATAAATAATGTTTTGATGAAAACTGTTTTTACAGTTTTGGAAATCTCTCCAGTGTCTGGTTTTATACAAAGACAGTGGAATTCTCATATATGTATCTGTATTCAACTTGTGATGTTTTGCTTGGGTTAAAGTTTATGAAGAAAATGCAGTTTTAAAGACAAATAGTTGGAAAAAGGAAACCTAGCAAACCCTCTCAAAGAGTGTCAGAGGCCCCCGGGGTCCTTGAACCACACTTTGAGAACTGCTGACACCTACCTTTAGGTTTTTTTAAGTATTGAATAAGATAATCTGTGCAATACATGTTGTTATTAACGCTGCTTCATTTGTTGCTATTATTTATAATTTCCAGATATCGTCAAAAAAAAATCTTGAGTTTCTTCTTGTTTTGTTGACTGCATTCATGGCTTCTTTAAAAAAAAGAAGAAGAAAGAACAAAAACAAAAATTAATAATGGCATAAATCTGGTCAAGCGGTTAAGCTACTTTACCAAAGGGTAGCTGTATTACAGAGTCTTTCACCAAATTAAGATAATACATCTATAATGTCAGCAATATGCATGGCTCAGTGCTGGAACATAAAACAGACTCAAGAAAAGGCAGCTTTAGAATCACTCTTTACTAAATGTACGTGACATTATACAAATAGACGCCATGGAAAAAACTGGACTCCCATATCCAATCCCAGCTTCAGCTCATCTGGAGTCCGTCTTTTGCTATACTTTGACACACTCGTATCTTAGGGCCAAGTCCCTTAGGTAATTGAATACATCTGTTAACAGAAACAAGCTAATCCCACTGCAGAGCTGGGCTCTGATGTCATGGTCAGTGTGTAAGGCCCTCCCCAGAGACTTCAGGTGTCTCTGGAAGACAGTGCAGCATTTCCTAGGGGAACTGAGTGTCCACTCCAGTAAATGTTTCCTGAGTGTAGGGCTGTCAGTCCTTATCAGGATTCCTCCAGAGTGAATGCAAATTCCCTAGATCAATCTCTAGCCTTAAGCTCTAGTTCCCATGATGCTGGGGGGATGGGGGGCGGAGGGAGGTGAGAGAGGGGAAGAGGTTGAAAGGGGAGCAGTTCTGCCATACTCCCTCTGGTCCTGCTGTAGGATCCTGAGAAAATATGAGTTTTTCCACCAGCACTTTGTAGGAAAAGGGCCTTCTTTCCTACAATTATATCAAAGTGGTGAGTGTTTCTCCTCAGAATGCCGAGTCTTTTGCTCTAGAAATAATCGCTTCCAAGGTTAGTGGCGGCCAGTTAAGTCTTGGAGAACTTTGTGATCTGAGATCTAATAGTGATTTCATTGCCTGCATCTGAAAGGACTTCTGTGTCTTTTTCTTTCTCTTCTTACTTTTAAAATATTACTAAGGGCACCTGGGTGGCTCAGTCAGTTAAGCATCCGACTTCGGCTCAGGTCATGATCTCATGGTTTGTGAGTTCGAGCCCCATGTCAGGCTCTGTGCTGACAGCTCAGAGCCCGTAGCCGCCTTCGGTTTCTGTGTTTCCATCTCTCTCTGCCCCTCCCCTGTTTGCACTCTCTCTGTCTCTCTCAAAAATAAACAAACATTTAAAAAATACATATATTACTAAACTTTTGTTAAGGCTTTCAAGATGGCAAAAGTAGGTAGAATTATATAATAAAGAGGCATGCATTCATCATCCAGCTCTCAAATTTATCAACTTATGGACTGTCTGGTTTCAGTCCTATCTACATCTCCCTCCAATATTACTTTGAAATAAACTCCAGACATCACAATACTTCATAAATACTTCAGTATATCTATCTAAAAATCTAAGAGCAAAATTTTTCCACATTGCCACAATACCAACATCTCTCTTAAAAACTAATGAACAGTAATGATATAATATCACGAAAAGGCCAGTCACTCTTCACAATTTCCAGCTGGGTCATGAACGTTTTTCAAAGTTGGTTGGCATCAAGATTCCAAGAAGGGCCACATATTGTAATAGCTCTATAGGTATTTTTGGGCTCCCTCAATCTGTCGCTTCTTCCTCTAATTTTTTCTGTTGTAAATTATGTTTTGAAGAAGTCCTTCCCTTTTTTCTTAATTCCCTATTCACTTCCTTAACTCCAGAAACCTTCCTGCAGCCTAAACTTTCACTAAAACATTTCATGGAAGAGAAGCCAATACTGACTTCCTTCACGCACGCTTGATCTATCCTCTTTCTAAAGACTCCCTTATTATTTGTGACTTTCAGAATAAAGACTCTAATGTTAAGAGCTGGCAGAATGCTTACCTGGCTTTCTATAGCTCAAGAAATGTAACCGGTGTGCTTCTCTTGTGTACTCTGTACTCCCAAATGCCTGTTGACATTCCTCCACTTTTGGTGAAAATTCCCTTCTGGTACATGTAACTCTTCCCGTCCAGAGCTCCAAGCCTTTTCACCTGGATCCCTCACCATATTCCCTGAGGATACTTTCTGTGTGTGGGGTCTCCTACTTTTCACCACATTTCTTACTTTCTTGAGTGGCAAGCCTAGGTTCAGAGTCTGTAGGCAAGGACTGATACCCCAAGGAGCCTTGTCACATCTACTACGGCTTCTCATGCTATAACTCGGTATCTTTCTCCCAGAAAAAAAGGCCTGTCCCTTCAGAAATTCCACATCTCAGGAAGAGGGCCAGCAGATCAGTTTCCAAACACCCTCTCTTTCTCGTGTCTTTCCACAGAGTAAATACCAGTCAGCCTCTTCAGGGGGCTCTTGCAGAGCTGCTGACCATTTTCCCCTCTTGGTCATCCAGCCAAAACTCTACACCTGATGCAGGGGGTTAGGACAGCTTGTAACAAGGGCTTTTGGTTTCAGATGTGTCATAGTTCTCTGTGTGTTCCCTAGAGCCAGCAACAATATCTGAGCATGCACTTCTGTCTCCCCTCACAGCTCATAGTGGGAATATCTACCAGCCCGGAATTCCTAATAACAATCTTAGGTAGGTTCCTAAAAGTGCAGTGTGACTTTTCCCAGGCTTCAACTTCCTGGGGACATAAAGGAGAATAAATTAATATTGAAATTTGAACATCAGGGGCGCCTGGATGGCTCCGTCAATTAAACCTCCCACTTAGGCTCAGGTCACGATCTCATGGTCCTTGAGTCCAAGCCCTGCATTGGGCTCTGTGCTGACCACTCATAGCCTAGTGTCTACTTCTAATTCTGTGTCTCCCTCTGTCTCTGCCCCTACCCAGCTTGCACTCTGTCTCTCTCTCACCTTCAGAAATAAATAAATATTTTTAAAAAACCTTGAACTTCATTTGGAAGTTATCTCTATTTATTGATGCAGAACCTCTTCAAGATCTATCAAGGCGATTTCTGAAAATTCCCAAGCTTTTCACTTAGACTGAGGCTCAAGATCTCCTTTCACTTTCACCTGCTTGTTGATGTTTTCCGCCCACGAGCCTATTTATTAATGAAGGCGATTACCTCTCAACATTCTTAAAAATAAACAACGACAACAACAAAATGCTTCAAATTCTACACAGAAATGGGGCTACTGCATCTCTTCCCAAGCTACATTTTAGTCTGCCTCTTGCCCTTGAAATGCTCTTGCTTATGCCTAGCGACTCACAAAAATCCTTGCTAAAAAAAGAGCCCATGAAGTTTCTGCATGTAGATTATTTCTGCAGAGCCGTCAGATCTAGTCCCGCAGCACAGCTGAGCACCATACTGTTCTCTCCACCCCTAGTATGCAGAGCTCCGGGGCCCACACATAAAATTTCCTCTTCTTACCCTCTTTGCTCAGGAAAGGCGGGAGTAAGCTCAAAATTCATCTCAAACACAGGGGCGCCTGGGTGGCTCACTTGGTTAAGGACCCAACTCTCGATTTCTGCTCAGGTCATGGTCTCCCAGTTGGTGGGTTCAAGCCTGGCATTGGGCTTTGCACTGGCAGTGCGGAGCCTGCTTGAGATTTTCTCTCTCTTTCTGTCTCTGCCCCTCCCCTGCTTTCTCTCTCAAGAATAAATAAATAAACATTTTACAAAAGAACTCATCTCAAACTCAGCCCAGTCAACCCTGATAGGCTAGGATTATTCTCCTAGGCGGTATATGCATCGTTGTTATAGCATGTGGAAGATGATATGCCAAACAATGAACCTCTGAATTTATTAATGTCACGGAGTGTAGGTGTAACTACCCAGTCATTCAACAATTGTTGAGTGCCCTCTATGCGCCAGCTCAGTTCTAGGAGCTGGAAGTGAAAGCAGCAGACACAACCCACTCTCACACCCAAGCAACAGTGGTAATTCCTTGCCTCCCACAGAAATGTGGGGGGAAGGCATTCCCGACAGGAAAGAAGCTGCCATTTCCTGAGGTCTACTTGCTCCCTTTTCACGTGACTCTTAACGTATGCCATGAATAGCTTTCAACAAAGAATCAGCTCGGAATTTTCTCCCGCAAAGTGCGATTGGGTGTCTGCACTGAACAAACCCCCGCAGCTCTGCAGTGTGCTGTAACAAGACCTTCCCTTCTTCTCTTCCCGCAGGAGTATCAGTTCCTATCCCAGTGATCGGACTGAGAGATGAAGAGAAAGTGTTCGTCAACAACACCACGTGCGTGCTGAACGACCCAAACTTCGTCCTTATTGGGTCCTTCGTCGCCTTCTTCATTCCGTTGACGATCATGGTGATTACGTATTGCCTGACGATCCACGTCCTCCGCCGCCAAGCCCTGATGTTACTGCACGGCCACATCGAGGAACCGCCCGGAATAAGCCTGGACTTTCTCAAGTGCTGCAAGAGGAACCCCGCCGAGGAAGAGGCTGCTCCCAACCCTAACCAGGACACGAACCCGCGCCGCAGGAAGAAGAAAGAGCGCCGTCCCCGCGGCACCATGCAAGCCATCAACAACGAACGGAAAGCGTCGAAAGTCCTTGGCATTGTTTTCTTTGTGTTTCTGGTCATGTGGTGCCCGTTCTTCATCACCAATATTCTGTCGGTTCTGTGTGGCAAGGCCTGTAATCAAAAGCTCATGGAGAAGCTTCTGAATGTGTTTGTCTGGATTGGCTATGTGTGTTCAGGCATTAACCCTCTGGTGTACACGCTTTTCAACAAGATTTACCGAAGGGCTTTCTCTAACTATTTGCGCTGCAATTATAAGGCAGAGAAGAAACCTCCGGTCAGACAGATCCCGAGGGTCGCGGCCACTGCTTTGTCTGGGAGGGAGCTTAACGTTCACATTTACCGGCACACCAACGAACCGGTGGTTAAGAAAGCTAATGACCAAGAGCCTGGTATAGAGATGCAGGTAGAGAACTTGGAGCTGCCGGTTAACCCCTCCAGTGTGATTAGCGAAAGGATCAGTAGTGTGTGATGAGTAGTGCGTAAGCAGCACAATCTTTTTCCTACAGTAAAGCTACCAACGTAGGAAAAGATCCTGTAATTCTTCTGTCGGTCACACCTAATGTAAATATCGTCCTCTGATTAAAAAAAAAAAGTGTGTTTGTATATAGCTTTGCAACTTTACAATCATACATACAATAGTGAGCTTTAGGGTTCTATATTTACTGTTTATAACAGATTGAGAATAACTTATTTTGATTATTTGACGCGTAAAATGTGACGTTTCTTCGTTCCCTTCCTCCCTGTCTCCTTCCCTCCTTCCCCCGCTTTCTTTCTCTCTGTCCTCTCTCTTTTGCTTACTTTTGTGCATAAGGAAATGTCAACGTTCATCCCAGGTGGCATTTGCAGGAGACCAGAATGATGCACGGTGACAGTGGTTCCACTTCAGCCACACCAAAACTGACAATTTGGTGGACTCTTTTGCCGGGTTAACAGTAAATATACGCTTTCAACTTTTGCTCTGCTCATTTACACACATAAACACCGTAAGATAGGCTCTGCCTTTTGATACCGTATCGCGCCTATTAGCGAAGTCAAAGGTAGAATTTCACCTCGTTGTCACACACGGGGCAAAATTTGACATTGTCAGAATGTTGTGTTGGTATTTTACTGCAATGTCCGTCCCTAAACATAGTGGTATCTTAACATAGCAGCTGGATGACCAGGACTACGGAAGTGGAAGGCTGATACGAGATATATACACCAATAGCTTTTCACTTCTCAAGGACAATGTTCAAATTCTGATTACAATGCCAACCAAACTGGAATTAGCGTCTTCATTCTGGTCCTTAGTAAATACCTAATTCTGTGATGAAACTGGGGAATGAGGTCCCAGAGTTATTTCCCAATCCAGGATTCGACGCCAATTGGGTTTTGATCTCCGAATCCTACACACAACGTGAAATTTGCATTTTGAGCCTTATTAAAGTATTTTCATAATTATGGTACCTCTGTCTATAGGACCCAATTTAGCAGTCCATTTTGGAGTAAAACTTGCGCCGGAAGCATAGATGGCCAAAACCTTGGAAGTTTTACTTGATTAAGGACTACAGAATTAGGCCCTTAGAATGTGAAAAAAAAAAAAAAAGTAAATAAAAAACAAGCTTGTACTGAACTCTGGGAGAAACAGAAATACAGAGTTCCCATTCGGATTTTAAACAAGATGTATCTCATTTTCAGATCCTTCCAAGCTCTCTCGTACAGGAAGACGCTGCAACTAATTTGTGAAAGTGGCAAGCTCTTCATTGTCCCGCAATTGTGTACCAGAAGCTTAAATCTTTGTTAAAATCTAGTGTTGTGTCACAAGTAAGTGTTGGCTGTTGATTCATTTGTGGGCCTGCTGCTCTAAGAATTCAGCACCATTTAACTAGTTTGTGAACCGTGAAAGGTTTTCAAGCCTTGTTAAAGTCAGACCATTAACTCTATGCTGTGTGCCGAGTATCCAAGCGTTTCCAGTGACTCTATTTCCATGTGTGCCCATTTCACACAACTGTGGATCAATTTCTGAAGAATTCATGATGCTATCTCTGACGCCTGACAGTTACTTCCGCGCCGCAGCGTGTGCTTCTCCATTGGGGAAGGTAGAATCTGAATTTCAAAAGCCCCTGGTCGGTGTTTTCAACACACAGCATAGATCGATCCAGCCGTCTGCCACCGGGGCAGTGGGAGAGAGGCTGTATTCGAGGAAACTCATACACTCTCTACTTGATTAGCGACACTGCCAAATATCAGTCAATTGCTTGAGCATGCCCAAATCTACCATGAAAGTAAACTCTACCTGCCTGTTAGCGCTGTCGAACTGCATGTTAAAACAATCCTATGAAATTGAATGAGGCGATCTACTTCTCACTGAAACGAAAATGTCTGGCGACACCCAGCATGCATTGAGCATGAGTTCTGCACATACACGTGGTGTCCTGCATGTACACCGTGTATGTTGCCTGAATCCATCGATATGTATTAATGTCGGGCAGAGTAGGTGATCTTAACGGGACTGACGAAAACCCTTTCGCAGTCCTCAAAATGACTACGCATTCAGATCTGAAGTATTGTGAGTATTGGAGAAAATTGGAAACATCTGATTTCTTGAACTATCAGGGCAAGCTCATAGCACATGTTTTACAAAGAAATAAAATAGAAACCACAGATTTTCGAAAGCACTAGCAATAAGTTGAATGATAATAGCTTATAGCACATTTGTTAAAAATTCTTATGTCATCGAGTAGTAGTACTTACTAGTACCCAACGCAGTAATGATTCTCAAATCGTGTGCTATTCGTAAGTTCTGTGCAATTTGGTATGAAACTAATATGCTCATTTGGATATAAATCTTACAGTTCAGTGTGAAATCTACAAACTTTTGTAAATGTTTTACAAAAAAGTCCATGTGATAAATGTAAACGTGGTGAATTTACTGTCAAACAAATCATTTTGATGTACTATATTATATATGTATATCTGTTTAAGACACATGCAACAGACTGCCTTATATTATTTCCTGTAAATCTTCTCCTTTGTCAAATGGTACTTTTTGTGAGTGGTTGCAAAGTGGTGTCTCACTTGTGGCTCCTGTATGTGATCCAGTCCAAGTTTTTGTGATACTTCCTATTAATTTATTAAATTTATTAAATGTTGGCCAGCGTGTCATGTGTCTTTTTTCCCCCTGCGTCTTTGGAAGGGAAGACACACTCCTTCACTTTGTTTTCTTTGAAAATTAAATCGTATCCTGTAAAAATAAGTTAAAAAAAAAAAAAAACAAACAAACCAGAACCAGAAAATACCACTCTTCTGACTAATTCTGTGTGTACTCAAAGATGGCAAAACCAGCGGAAAGACAATTAAGAGGTGCAAACAACTGGGACACCTGGGTGGCTCAGTGGCTTAAATGCCTGACTTTGGCTCAGGTCATGATCTCGCGATTTGTGGGTTTGAACCTTGCATCGGACTCAGTGCTTGGAGCCTGCTTCAGATTCTGTCTGTCTGTCTGTCTCTCTGCTTTTCCTCTGCTCACACTCAGTCTCTCTCTCAAAAATAAGTATTAAGAAGATTTTTTTTTTAAAAAAAGAGGTGCAATGTCAACAGAAGTGGGTGGCATCATAGTGGTTCTCAAGTATTATGTGACCCATAGCATACTTATGAACATAAATAGCTCTAAGAGATCGGTTGGGCCCCTCTGGGATGTACATCTTGAAATGGAGAGATGTGTGCGAAACACTTGCTGGGAAATGATCTTGGGATCTGGACGCACGGCGAAAGGGGAGAAGACGACTGTGGTGTGGGTACAATGAGGACCTCCGCCCCCTGCCCCTATAGAGGGGAAAACAAGCCACTTGACCTCATTTTCTTTGCAAGTGAAATTGAATTCTGTGAAACAAGTTCACACAGACGAACGCAACCAGAAAGCATCACGCTTCCTGACCAATTCTGCATGCACTCAAAGCTTCCCACACTAGGGCAGAGACGGTTAAGAGGTGCAAAAAACAAAAACAATGATCACACTTAGCTGACTCCCATGGGGAGCTCTGAATCTCAGATACCCCTTCAGAGTTCTCCCAAGTTCAGGCAAGGGCCAGATGTCTATACCTCCAATATCTCCCAAAAGAGATGTACCACCTTAGTCCAGGCCACTAGTTTCAGCAGGCAACTCTTAAGGAAGTCTTATAGCTAAAGGCTGTCAGTCCACAATCATCGTAACCCAGGGAGGATGAACCCTGGAACCCTAAAGGTGGGATCTTGGCAAGGTAGCATAGCATCCGTAACAAAGAGTCTATTTATTGGATAGGAAAGATTCACCACCTGGTTCAGTACCTATATAAATAACATGAAAGGACCTGGCTTTCACCTCCATTCCAGGCAAATGGAGGTGAAAAGAAATACAAGCATACCTTGGGGATACCGTGGGTACATTTCCAGACCACCACAAGAAAGTGAATATTGCGATGAAGTGAGTCAAATGAACTGTGTAGTTTCCTAGGGCATATAAAAGTTATGTTTACACTATAATGTGGTCTATTAAAGGTGCAATAGCATAATGTCTAAAAAAACCACAATGCACATTCCTTAATTTAAAAAATATTTTATTACTAGAGCCCCTGGGTGGCTCGGTTGGTTAAGCGTCCAACCTCGGGTCAGGTCATGATCTCACCGTTTGTGGGTTCGAGCCCCACGTCAGGCTCTGTGCTGACAGCTCAGAACCTGGAATTCTGTGTCTCCTTCTTTGTCTGCCCCTCCCCCACTGATGTTCTGTCTCTTTCTCTCTCACTCTCTCTCTCTCAAAAATAAACATTTAAAAAATCTTTAAAAAATAAAGAAATAAGGGGGAGGGGAGAGGGGAAGGGGGTGATGCCCATGGAAGAGGGCACTTGTGGGGATGAGCACTGGGTGTTATATGGAAACCAATTTGACAATAAACTATGAAGGAAAAAATTTTTTAAAAATTTAAAAAATTAAAAAATAAGATTGTACATGTTACATATACATTGTATGTTATGTATATGGATGCGTACACACATACACATTTACTCTGAAATGACTTTGATGACAGGGCTTGTGTCTGCCTTGTTCACAGCTATGGAATAGTGACTGCACGTAGTATCATTGGTTCATTCATTTATTTGTTCCATGAATAATTATACCAGTTTATCTGTTTTGCAGTTTTCCTCAGTATACTCAGGAATACATTTCTCAAAAAAAAAAAGGAAATAAAAATAAACAAAAAATATTTTTTATTGCTAAAAAATGCTATCACCTGAGCTCTCAGTGAGCCATAACCACCTATCAAAGATTGTCATAACAAATAAAATCACAATGATAAAATTGAAATATTGCAAGAAATACCAAAATGTGGCACAGAGACACAAAGTGAGCAAATGCTGTTGGAAGAACGGTGTTAATAAAAAAAAAAAAAAAGGCACCGAGAGTCTTGCTTGACACAGGGTTACCACCAAACCTTCAATTTGGAAAAAAAAAATGCGGTATCTGCAAAATTCAGTAAAGTGCAATAAAACACGGGAGGCCAGTGTATGTTTCTATATGTGATTTCTCTTCTTATTGGAGGTATTCTCAGTCAACAGCTTAGGAGGATTCTTCGATTTCTGATTCCACCTGGACAGCCTCAACTAAGGTGCAGTAAAAAAGAATCCCAAAGTCTCAGGGCCTTAACAACGCAAATGCTTGTTTTGGGCTCACACTATGTGTTCAGTAGGGGTTGCCAGGAAACTTCTTCTCCTCATTGTTACTCCAGGAAAAATGGCGGTAGAAGCTACATCTTTACGTGTGTTTCCACGTAGCAGAGGGAAGGGAAATTAGTGGACCTCTTTCTTCCATTAAAGCTAACCCTACCTTTAATTTTTAATTTAATCCTGACTCTGCCCACATCGTCACACCTTACCGATAACATCATTTCTATCCTTAACTTTAAGTACGTCAATATTTAATCCTACCTCTGCCCTTAACGATATAATTAATTGTAACCCTAACCCTAACCGTCACTCGAAATCCTAACACTGCCTCTAATTACGATCCTGCTTTTCTGCAAACCCTAACATTACTCAAATCTCTAACCTTATCTTATCATTAACTCCCGTGCTTCCCCTCGTTTTAACCCTCCCTTAGGATTAAACTCTGGCTTCTAGCCTGAGCTCAAGTGTTCTAACTTCTAAGCTCAAGTGTCAGCACTACTTATTTCTATTTTATTCTGAAAAACTCTTTTTGTGAAGATCTTGAGAAGCAATACTGAAAGACACACAGAGAAAATTTATGGCTGATCCTTGTTTACCTCTTTGTCTTAAAACCTCTCACCCGAACTAGCTTCAATTGGCCCACTCCCTCCACACTGTCTTGATGCACTGTGAACTTAATAATAAAAGGAGACCTCATTTGAAACGGAGTTGAATGGCCAGAAGGAGGAGCTCTCCTGTAGTACCACGACTTGCATCTCTTTGTATCCCCAATAGGAAGAAGCCTTTATACTACTATGCTATCCCAGGGGGAGGAAGAAAGGTTTTGCCCAGCAACAGCCCAGCCAATGGGAGGCAGTCACAACTCAGCCAATGAAAAGCCACTACACCTCAAACTGCCAGTTTACCAGAGGGGACTTTTAGTTTAGAACAGCCCCTCTCAACTCCCCCGTTTCCTCTACAAAAGAGTGTTCCTCCTCTGCTTTGTTCTCCAGGTTTGCCTACGGTTTTGCCAGAGCTTGCTTGTCCCAAACTGCAATTCTCTGCTGTTTCTGAATAAACCCATATTTTGCTGGTAAAGTAGCTGGCAGTTTTATTTTATTTTATTTTTAATTTTTTAAAGTAGTTTATTTATTTTTGAGACAGAGAGAGACAAAGCATGAGCAGGGGAGGGGCAGAGAGAGAGGGGGACACAGAATCTGAAACAGGCCGCGGGCTCAGGGGTGCCAGCACAGAACCCTATGCGGGGCTCGAACCCACGAACCGTGAGATCACGACCTGAGCCGAAGTCGGACGCTCAACTGACTGAGCCACCCAGGCGCCCCTGGCAGTTTTATTTCTAAGGTTAACATTCATTTTATTATAATGATCATTTATTGAGCGCTGGCAATATAACAAACACAAACATGCTTTCTTTTATGTGAATGCATTGGTATGTTTAAAATCTCTTCTTTGCTGCTGTGCAAACCGAGAATCAGAGAGGTAAAGGGGCTCCGCCTAAGTCACCCTGCTAGAAAAAGCAGAATGAACCGTCTGGTTTCTAAGCTTGTGCTGGCCCCAATATGCTTAGGACTCACTGTTAGTGTCCTATAGTGTTGGTTTGTAATCTCCTGGGAACCTTTCCAGGTGGGATATGCTATCAGCCCCCTCCTTGTACTTGGAGGGCAGGAGAGGCCAAAGAAAGAGGCAGGCCACTTCCGGTTGGTAGGTGGTGGATTTAATCAGTAAAGGGAACTTACACACAAGGCTGGTCTTGGGCAGTGACCAGACAAGTAGCTCTCCACACTCTCTTGCCACATCTTAAAAGTTGACATAGACGCCTTAACTGGATTCAATCACATATGCCGTGCAGGTGTTTTCAACACATCACTATCTCAAGGCTGTGCCCTTGCAGCAGCGTCTGGGATCGGAGAAAGCAAGCAGAACACACAGGCCAAGGACATGGGAGGGAGGGAGGAGCCTCTGACTGCTTGAATCCTGCTCACAGGTCAACCAGCACTGTGTCTCCTCAATGACGCCCCAATGTTTACATCACTCATGACCAGCTCTTATAACCTCATAGGCTCCACCTCTTTTGCAACGGGCCCTCAGTGGTCAGCAAGGGATTTCACCAGCATGGAGGTGACTCCTTTGGTGGCTGTCTGGCTCCACTGGAGACAGATGTCATGGCAACAGTACAGGCACATGCCAGAGAAAACATGGATTAATGCACTGATTCCCCATATCAGTGACCACTTGTTTCATCAAGAGCCCATGATCCAGACCATTGATTTATGAAGTCTCATAGGCTCAGGATTGACTCACTCGGGGTATTTACTTGTGTTTTCGCATGATTTAATAAAGACGATATTCTAGCAAAGCAACAGGTACAAACACACAACATTTTGTTTCGGTGAAGGCACAGGTACCTTCTTGCAAGACAGTAATAATGTCCAAGATCATCTTATTTTGGAGGACAGCTCTTTTCTTCTGAGAGAGAGAGAGAGAGAAAGAGAGAGTGCAGGAGAGGGGCAGAGGGAGAGGGGGACAGAGGATCTGAAGCGGCCTCTGTGCTCACAGCAGAGAGCCCCGTGCGGGGCTCAAACTCACCAACTGTGAGACCATGACCTGAGCCAAGTCAGAAGCTTCACCGACTGTGCCACCCAGGCGCCCCCAGCCTCTATCTTTTTCTTTTCATTAGAATCATTTCAATGTTCAGTAAGGATAGGCTTTGATGACTGTCATTCAAGGGTTGCTGGGTAAATTTAGTAAGGGCTTCTATATGTGCTATAGCATCCTGCAAGTCAACGGAGGGAACAAAAATGGCAGACAAATAAATGTACCAGTGAAAGCACGTGCCCATCTGACCTTAAAAGGAGAGACGTTAGCAGTTGTTGTTAGGATGACGCAGATTCTCCCCTGTGCTCAGGGAAAGCCCAGGGGGCAGTGGCCCAACCAACCAGGTGGAAACCATGGCCAAAGATGTGTGCTACACAACCATTGGGTTTCACCAGGTATTTATCGAATGGCACCAAATCAAACCCAAACTGGTCACTATCCCTTAATATGACAGAATGATGACACAGTTCCTGTGGTATCCATTCCCTATTTCTAGTACGATTGGGTTGATTCTGTTTAGAGTCATTTTTCTTTTGTTCCCAACATAGGGGTGCCCATGTGCTCAATTGTATATAACCCAGAGAAAGCCACATAAACCTATCCCAAGTGTGAGCATAGCCATCTACAGATCTGATGGTGGTATTTCTAGGACTTTCCTGATCAGCAGCTGACTTTTCAACCCTTAGTTTGTTTGACAGGAAAAGAATACCCATGCCCAGTATCATTGGCAGGGTGTGCCCTAGGCTGGGTTTCTGGATCAGTATCGGTAATATCAGGAGCACTAAGGGTGTTAGCCCTAGCTTGTTCTCTAATGTAACACTTTGGGGCCTTTTAATCCCTTTCCTGGAGGGGTGATACCCATCATGGCAATCCTGACGAGCTAGAGAGGGGCGGCTGTCCACATGCCTGACAACTGAATTGATTTCTTTGTCAGGCATAAGAGTTGGTCTACTGTATAAAGGTACATCCGTCAGGTGCCCGTCCCATGGCTGGCCAGCACAGGGACAGCAGAAGTCTGAGGTCAAAAAGACAGATATTCCATAGGAAATTGTATGGGGAGGTCTTCCTCTTCTATAAGAATTACACCCATGGCCTGATCTTGAGATGTTAATGCAGCTTCGGTGTTAGGAATCTGACTCGGTTGTGAATACTACACATGGTGGCTGGGAAAGCACTGCTGTCACCCATGAGGAGTATGGACGGGGGTTGGGATGGGCCAGACTAGGACCCCTATCTTCTCCCCTCTCTGTAGGGGGGTCCAAGTAGAATACATTTCAACGGGTCTGACTTATAGGAGGATAACAATCTCCATGGACACTGGGTAGTTGCCACTCACCCAGGGTGTCAAGTAACTCACCCATGCCAGCAAGATGTCCCATGGCAAATGTCATCTCCCAGGCATGATGGGGCTTGGGGTTCCCGACAGCATGGCTGCTGGATCTATGGTGAGAGTCGGAGCAATAGTTGTCTCCTGCAGTTCCATACTTTTACAGAACTGGGTGCCCGGGCAGTGATCCCCAGTCTGGCATATGGGGTCTACAGGTTGGTCACTCAATTGTATTAAAGCCTGAACAGGGGCGCCTGGGTGGCTCAGTCTGTTGAGCATCTGACTTCGGCCCAGGTCATGACCTCGAGGTTCGTGAGTTCGAGCCCCGTGTCGGGCTCTGTGCTAACAGCTCAGAGCCTGGAGCCTGCTTTGGATTCTGTGTCTCCCTCCTTCTCTGCCCCTCCCTGACCCACGCTCTGTCTCTCTGTCTCTCAAAAATTAACAAAGGCTAAAAAAAATTTTAAGTCTGAACAGCACTTTAGTCTACCTGGCCAAGGTGGTTTTACCTGTTAGGAACTGAATTTGCTGCTTTAATATTCCATTTCCCCTTTCTAGCCACACTGCTGCTTACAGATTCTAGGGGAGATAACCTCCATTTAATGTCACGTTCTTTCCCCCAATCTTATACATCATGAGCTTTGAAATGTGACTTCTGTTCACGGTCCTTTCAAGGAAGCTTGCCTTTCAAGGAAGCTTTCTGCAGGTGGTACTCAGCTTCTCTAATCCCCTAATGGTGGCAGCCTGGTTTACACAGTGACAGGGGAAAGCTTGGGTTATTCCAGAAGCCATGTCCACACAAACCAAGGCACCTTTAGAACCCTGACTCAGAGGAAGGGGACCAATAGAATCAATTTGCCAAGCCCTCACTGACTGGGAACTCTGATGGGTGGCCGCAGACTTCTTGGCTTTGTTGAGAATACACAGGACATGCTGTCATTGCGTTAACGGTCACTGTACTTTGATAACAATCTGACATCTTTGGCAGTATGTCATCCCATCCCGGTAATGCTGTGGCCACTCTTTCTATGCACCCAATCTGTTGTATCTACTGAGGGATCCATTGTTAGGGCTCGCACCGGAGCGAGGGCACCAACTTCTTGATTGCCAAGGGGTGTCAGTGCCTTAGGATCTGGGACACAGAAATCACTGAGGACTGCTTCGGCTCTAGCAGATTGACCCAAGCGTCTTTTCATATATCCTGACCCCACAAGGGCTTATTCATAGTCACCTGCTTCTCAGCATCTCACTGTCTGAGCCATAAGGTTAATCTCTTTAGAACAGTCCAACTGTCCATACAAAGGGTTAATAGCCAGGGGTCACGAGTGATCAGAAAAGCCAGACAGCTCTGAGTTCAGCCCACTGGTTGCTGTGGTTTGTTCCTGTTTCCATCCAGAAGGTGTCAGTGTTGGACTGAATAGCGACCACAGCCCTTGTGGATGGATTGCTTCCACGAAACCCATCTGTATCCGGGGTATTAGTGGGAATTTCC